>JANRGW010025056.1:0-24043 GCA_024733675.1 Psilopsiagon aymara | reverse complement strand
GGCCCGGCTATAGGCCTGGCCATGGGGCGGTACTCGGGGAAGACGTGCCGCCTCATTTTCATGCTGGTGCTCACCACGGGCTTCTTCGTGGCCGAGCTGGTGTCGGGCTACCTGGGCAACTCCATCGCGCTGCTGTCCGACTCCTTCAACATGCTCTCGGACCTCATCTCCCTCTGCGTCGGTCTCTCCACGGGGCGCATCGCCCGCCGCAGCCGCCGCGGCCCCCGCGCCACTTACGGCTACAGCCGCGCTGAGGCGGTGGGGGCCCTCAGCAATGCCGTGTTCCTCACCGCGCTCTGCTTCACCATCTTCATCGAGGCCATCCTGCGCCTCGCCCGGCCGGAGCCCATCGACGACGCGCAGCTGGTGCTCATCGTGGGCACCCTCGGCCTCGCCGTCAACCTGGTGGGGCTGCTCGTCTTCCAGGACTGGGGCGCCTGCTGCCGCCGCCCGCCCACCCCAGTGCCCGCTCCGGCCGTGCCCAGCGGTGCCGCAGCCGGGGAGGCCGATGAAGCAGGTGCCTTTCGGCTGCAGCCTCGCCGTCCAGGCTTCCCCTTGTGTCCCGCTTCCCGCCCTTCCACATCCCTCCCGTCCCCTTTCTCCTACCTGTTTTCCCTTGGGACCTGTTGGATTCATCCCTAACCCTTCCGAGCCCACCCATCGGCCCTGGGGTGGGTCACAAAGACACTTGGAAGCTGTGTCTGTCACTCACCCGCTGCCTCTTTCTCCTTGTACTTTACACCGGGCTGCTGGGAGGAGGGGGGTGGTGTTGCTCAGGTTCCTGCATGGAGAATGTTTTGGCTTGTTTTGTTGTCTGCGTTTTTATTTCTCTTCTGGTCATCTTTGAAATAAGTTGGTTTTGAGAAGGTTGATGTTTTTTCTGTTTGTAGAACTTATACACAACACAGCGTTTCTTCTTTGAATGCAGGTGATTCACCCAATGACCAAAAATGCCCTGAGGAGGGGTTTGAGAAGAAAAAAGAAAAGAAGTCTGAAGCCTTGAACATAAGAGGTACAGCACAGGAGTATACTGCTAATATTATCATTAACTTTAAAACACTCTCTGATTTCCATTTCAGGTTTCTATTTACTTTTGCCAAATATCAGTAAAAAATAGAGTAAAAGCCCAGGGCTCTTCTGTGTACGTAGACCCAGTTATCTCTAGCAGAAAGGTTTTGGTTGTATGAAACAGCATAGATAATAACAAAATAGCGTGGTGCTGATTTGGCTGTGAGCGTGCTCACGTCTTGATCTTCATTATTTAAAAGAGTGCAGCTGAACCTCTTGGGAAGGAGGCAAAGTCTGTTGCCCTAAGCTTAAGTCACTAGTAGCATTATAGGAAGGTGAGTCAGGTAGCTGTGAGGTGCTTTGCTGGATGTCACTGCTGTAGTAGTTGAGTAGTTTTCAGCTTTCAAATGCTTTAAAGAAGTTCTGTTTCCTGCTCTAAATTCCAAGGTTTTGTTGTCAGCACGAGGAAAGAGGTGCTGGAAGTGGTGCTCCAGCACAGTGTTTTTCCTGGTCCTTGAACTGTGAACTTGTCCTTGAGAGAGTTTGTCACAGGGTTGAACCTTCTTACGTTGTAATTCAGGTTTCTGCGTATCTGAAGAATGAATTGGCATCGGTGCTTCTAGGGAGACATTAACCAAGTGTCCCTCTCCCTCTCTGTATCAGCATTTATCATGTGTACACATTTAAATACTTACTCTAAGCTGAGTCAAAAGCAGATATCTTTGAATATATTGTACATGGAGTTTGTCTCTAAGGAAAGGGCTGTCAGAAAGCTGAAGCAGAATGATAGTTTCAGGCTGCTGGGGTCACTTATCAGCATCTGATATTGCTCCAGAGTCTTTTAAGTTAGCATCATGTGAATTCAGCTTAAGAGGTCAATGTGGCAGTCAGGCACTTGTTTGGTTAGGTTTTCTGTGTGTCCACCTGTCTTTCAAGGAAGACCCTTTGGAAATCAAACCATGTGCTATAGCCACAGCACTTTCCTGAATGTCTAGAGATCAGTGTCACTGGATATTATGGCATTATAGTGGTAAGAGTATCAGAGCAGGAAAAGCAAATTGTCCCTTTCAGGTAAGGAGGAGGAAAGAATAAGAAACCAGTGAGTGTATTTTAGAGAAGGCCTTACTTGCCTGAATGACAGTGCTTGGCATACAGATGCTGGAAACTTTGACAGATGTCTGAATGATAAAGAGTTTTGTGTCAGTTATTTTAAGATACCTGTCATCTTCGGTTGTTAGAAACAGATTTTTTTCTTTAAGTGCTACTTCAGTGTGTCATCTTTGCAAAGTCTTTGTATTGTCCTTACAACTATTCCTTGCTACAGAAATTCAAAATCTAACTCTTTTTCCTTTGAGGTTAGTTGCATAGCCATATCTACTTCATGATCACCTGGCAAAAATTCCTGTGTATTATAGAATATGAGCCTCCCTGAAAAACATGGCTGGAGGAAATGGATTTTAAAAGTGGTAGGATCAGGGATCCATACATTCTGCCCAACAGTACTAATTGCTGTAGTATAAAATTATTCCTTTTATTTCCTGAGCATATGCAGAGTGGTTCAGGCTTTCTAACACAAGCTGTTGGAAACTATGAGTTACTATCATCCTATCAGACTGGCTTTATTAAATAAAGCATAATTTTCAGTTCTATCCAGTAACCAGAGCTTAGGGGATCAGTAGGGAAATGATTTCTGTCTAGGCCCTCATTATGTGATGTGTAACTAAGATGTGCGTATTAATGATGTGAGTAATGTAAAATAATAATTCTCCGAATTCTGTATTCTCAATTCATAATTTATCAAAATTCTGACATGCTTTATTCTTCATTCAAAAGAAAGACTTTCTGAAGCATTTTCCTGTTCTCTTTAAGCTGTGCTCTCCAGTTCGTTTCCTTGGCAATTGCATCCTGCCTGTCCCTTTTGTTCATGCAATAGCTGATAGCCTGTGCTGAATCAGGATTATTTGTAAATAAAAAGGGAACACTGCAACACTGTTAAGAGGAGTAAAGCTCTGTGGGAGTCTGCCAGAAGGGGCAGAACATGCCTGACTCCAGCAGAAAGAACTGGACTCACTGAAAGCTTATACTTTTCTTATCTGACCCAAGTGATTCGGAGGAACTCCAGGGTTATTGCCTTTCATTTGTCACTCAGAAGAACAATGTTCATGCACAGAGCTGGCAAGAAACAACGGCACAGGCAAAGCTGTAGGTATAATCCAGTGACTAGCATCGCCAAACAACCAAAACTCTTCACTGTGTTGTTAGTGAGTTTGGGAGGGAGCCTTTTGCAGATTCTCCAGCCCAGAGGAAGTGATTCCAATAGACTGAAGCTCTTGACAGTGCTTGTCATAAGGATGTTGAAAGGAGATAGGCCATTGCATTCTCTCACGGGCTTATAGTAAAGAGTATTAGCAAAGAAATGAACTTAATATATTGAGAGATGTTATGAATTAGGCATGATTTGAATGAACCTGAGTCAAATTGTAAAGACTGACAAAATTGGAGTGCATTTGAGGGAAAATGATGTGAAATAGTAAAAAGAAAAAAGTTCTTGGGTTATTGTGACTTTATAGCAAGAAGACTACTTTAGTCATTGTAGTTGAAAGGGCAGCTAAAAATGTATTATTACAGGAGCCTGTTTTGTGTCTTTAGCTTTAGTGCAAAAACATATCTATAGATGTAAAAAGTGGTAGCCAATGTTCCTCTCAGTTTAGAGTAGTCCAGGCACATATTAAACTATGTTATCAATGTGACAGACTCTCAAACCAGATTCCTATTTCCTGGGGGGCTTTGAGGCCTATTAGTGTTGGTGGGACAAAGTTTAGTATGGTTAGTAATCAAGCTTGTCCTCAAAATCAGTGTTTGAGGGCATTTGAAGCCATAGGAGTGAGCTTAGTTTTCACGTAGGTAACTTTTCAGGTTTCAGTAGTGTCATAGAAGCTGATAGAGGAGAATAACTAGTACTGGGAGTGGTCTGTGGCTCTCTTAGCTTCCAGAGTAGAATGGATATATTTAGTCATCAATTTTTAATTGAGAAATGAGGTTTAATGTGCCAGGATCTTTTAATAATCGGCAGGCGTTTAAGCCAACACTTTCTACGTTGCCATGGCATTGCAGTTGGACCGCAGTGCTAGCATACCCTACATGTTTAATAATGCATCCCACTTAAGCAGCTGGGGTTCAGTCAGTATTTCCCTTGCTATTTTGTCCTGAAAACTGTTACTGAAAGTATCAGTTATGATATTAATGCCTGGAAAATTGCTTTTTTTACATGTCAAGTGGAACAGACTTGAAAAATTACTGTCCTTCCCCACAAAAAAAAAAACTCTCTCACCCCCACTAATGGAAGTTGTACCATCTGTTTCAGGTGTTCTTTTGCATGTTATGGGAGATGCACTTGGATCTGTGGTTGTGGTAGTTGCTGCTACAATCTTCCATGTACTTCCTCTGGAGGATGCTCCATGTAACTGGCAGTGCTACATTGATCCAAGCCTGACAATAATTATGGTGTTCATCATTTTGTCTTCTGCATTCCCACTTATCAAGGAGACCTCAACTATTTTGTTGCAGATGGTTCCCAAAGGTGTTAATATGCAACTACTGGGTAAGTCAAATTTGTTGCTATTAATTCTAATGATATATTTCAATGCATAGGTTTTCTGGAATGACATGTTTGGATTATTTACTCATAACAGCTCTAAATTCTCAAGAACAGTGAGAAATAGTCACATGCCTGTGTCCTAGCAACATGACTCAAATCTCTCTGGATTAGTTAAAGCATGCATTTTGAGAATGTGGTACTCTAACAGTACATCGAAAGTACCAGGTCTTGAGCTGTTAATGCTTTGTGTGGGGTGTTTGTGAAAGAAATAACACTGAATTAGAGTATCTCCCAACCCTTCTTCTGAGTCGCTTCCAAAACAGCTTAGAAATTTCCATTAAGTCTGGTTAATTTTGTAGCTCTCTGGTGTATTTTGCACTGGTTAATTGTGGTGTAGCACTGGTTATTGTTAGAATTCCACCATGCTCAGAGCTAAGGAAACCAGAAGATGTGGAGTCTTGGCCAAGGAAGTCATGCTCTATCATTGCTTCTGTGTAAATTACCATAAGGGTGCCTGAGGGATGGGTGAACCCAAAAGCAAGGGTGACTTGCTTTTGCAGCCATCTGGAGGGTGAACTGAAGGCAGCTGGGGGTAGCTATATTTAACTAAGGATAAAATAAGTGTAAGTGCATAAAATAAGAGTAAGTGTACTTTTATCTGCTTTTAGATAGGGCTCTTAGTGATAAATCTAGTAACTACCCAGTACACCAAACCTGTCATATCTTTCTCTTATGTTTTCCAGCTGATGAGCTAGCTCGTGTACCTGGGGTGAGCAGCCTTCATGAGGTGCATGTCTGGGAGCTTGCAGGTGGGAAGAATATTGCTACTCTTCACATCAAGTGCCAAACCCCTACTGATTACCAAGATGCTGCTTATAAAATAAGAAAGATTTTCCATGATGCAGGGATCCACTCTGTGACCATCCAGCCTGAGTACACTGACCACAAGAACTCCCAGATACTGTGCAGCTCACCCTGCATCTCAAAAGCTTGTGACTCTCAGCTGTGCTGCAGTCAGCGGGAACCTCATCTGGTTAAAACTAATGGCTATACTGAGAAAAATGATAGTTGCCTTTCTGCAGTGCATAAAGACAATGGTTCCAGGAAAAATGATGTTGAAATCCCTATTGAGTACCCAGTGGCAGAGGATAGCATTAAAAATGTGAAAAATTGTGATGGCAAATCCATGTTGAGCAGTACACGGCTTTAGGCAATTCCCCTCTATTCTGTGTCATGTTCTCACAGAACAAATGTGTCCTGGCTGGGAAGGGGGTTGTAGCTGAAGTTGATATGGCAAAAGGTTTTCTCTGCTTTAGCTGTAAACCAAAATACACCTAAATAAGGATTCATATTTCCATGAAGTGTGTTCTGATGCAGCCTAACACAATTCCTTCCCAAACCATGTGTGAGTCTCTGTTGTTAGACTGAATGGGGTGTTTTGCTGTCTGCACTGATGCTTGCAGTTAATGGCCAGTGGCACTGGGAATGAAAAACTGGCCTTTTCTGCTGAAGTGAGCCATTTCCTGAAAGCCCTGTGGCCAGTTAATGATTCTACTGGGCTGAAGTACTGTATATTTATAAAGGACTTCAGTAGAGGTGCTTTACTGATCCTTAAACCCCATTTTTGCATAGACAGTTCATGTTTAATATAATGCTTGTGCATCTAGCCAGTGGAGTTTGTGAATGAAATTAGAGAGTCTAAGGAATATGGGAAATACTTGGGAATTTTGACTTGCATTATTATCTTGACTCCTGTATTTAAGGAATGTATTTCAGAGCAGAAGCTTGTCTTGCTTCTCTACTACTGGAGTCCTAGCCTAATCACAGATAAGTATGCTTAAGAATAGACTCCTTGTCATGAAAGCAAAGAAAGACTTTTAGTACCAATTCTAGCAAACAGAAACAGGGGCAGTCATACAATTAACTTTTATCTTGTTCACTGCTGTGATTGCAAATCGGTGTTTCTTTTATTCTCTTGACAACAGAAGGTATCATAGCTGCACTCTTAATCCGTCATTATGCAGGATGGTTGCAGTATCTTTAAAAATGGCTGTCTGTCACTACTCGTGCTGAAAAAATAAGCTAATGTGTTTATTGTGAACAGTTAAAATTCTACAGTTTTACTAGTAAGACATCATTTAATATTGTATTCATTAAAAAAGTCCCTTTAACATTTTATATGCAGTATTATCACTTAGAGGGAGCTATGCACATCGTATCCAGAAGCTTTCAAATACATTCTGCTGTCAAAAGCAGCATTTCAGTGATATGTGTGGCCTGGACAGGATGTTTTATTCATTTATTCAAGAGCACACCTTTATAAATTAAAAGCATCTTTACTTCAGTGACATCTTAACAGGAAGGGCAAATTGATTTTCTGCCTGGGCTGGGAAAACACCAGGGCCTCCTTATAAGGCTGGCTTGAAGGCAGCCAATTTCTTATTAATAAGGATGATATTAAGTCAGCGAATATTACAACACACAGCAGGATATTTTGCTGCTTGGAAAATGGTCTTTACTGAAGCAGTGATTCCAGTCTAAATAGCACATTTTGAGATTTGTAGTTGCACCCTTTGAACAGATTCTTGGGTGAATTAATACATTTTATAGCTTTCCATTGTAAATTTTTATAATATAAACTTAATTATGTGTCAATGTAATTGAAAGCTTGATCCTCGAGTCTGATTCTGTTAGCAGCGGAGGTGAAAGCAGCAGGATCTTGCTTGGCAGTTATTGCACAAATTAATGTAAATCAGGAAACATTTAAAAAATTGCTGTGTCTTTTAAAAGTGTGTGGCACAAAGTAAGACAGTTCTATCCTTTTTTGTTCTTATTTTCATCTATGATGATGTTATTTACATCTAAACCTCGACATTTAGACAAATATATTTACAGAGGTTTTTTTGAGATCTAGAATCAAAGGCTCCCAAAATAATAATAAAGTCAAGGGGATAGCTTGCTTCTCAGATACCCTCTAAAAACAAGCACCCTTTCATAATTACACATTTATGTCTTAAATCAGGTAATTTTTATATGTATGTATTATTAAATGGTTGAAGATGGAATGGCAGTGTTGTTTATTCTGGAATTAGGGAAAACAAGTATGTGATGTTGGGGCATTTGACAAAATGGACCATCTTTTTCTTTATTCTGCCAGTGTTTGTTAAAACTATGTTTATCTATTTTTTAAGCTTTTAAAAGTGTTGTAACCTGAAAATATAATGAAGTAACATTCTTAGACATTTTTTCTTGTTTGGTTGAATGTACTGTAATTGTTGGCTGTGAATAAATAGGAAAATACCAGGGATTATAGAAATCTTCAGGTCTGGGAAACAAGCAGATTTAGTTTCCATTATTGCTTAAGCAAGCAAGACCAACAGAGCTGTGTTATTGATGAGATGAGCCATATTTTTTTCTGGGTAGTGATTTTCCGAGTATTCAGCTAAGGTTTCTGACCTGGTATCATTCCTTTTAGTTCCACAATAAAATATCTTTCTCCTTTGTTTGAAGTGTGCCACAGCTTGTCTGTCCTGGGTGGCCCTTCTCTACATCTGTAGAAGACTTCAGTGTGTATTTTGTTCTGGCTTATTTCCCTTCAGTTCTTGGCATATTTCTTCTAATTTGCTTGAAGTAGGTTTGCCTCATTTCAAACTACAGTATATTTCAAGTATCTGCCTTTATCTGGGGGTCTTATCCTAGATTCAGTTTTGTAGCATACTGCACTGCCATGAAATCTCTTGTCTGGCCTCTTTAGCTGAATTTCTTCCTCTTCCAATTCAGTAATGTAAAATTTCTGATCATTGCAGGTTGATTGTGCTACTCTGTGCTCTTCCTATACTCCCTTAGAATTGCATCATTATGGCATTCAGGTTCTGTGGCAGTGGTTGCCCGTCACTATCTGTTTCAGAAGAAATCTGTTCGTTTAAAATACAGGTGACTTTCAACTGGTTGTCCAGCTTGTGTGTCCCTCTGATGCATAACAGTCAGAAATATCACCTAGTTGCATGACAGCGAAACATTTGCTAGCCTTACCAGATGGTTTTGGAGCAGAAGTGAAATCTGGAATGAATCAGCGTGGTATTGAATGCAAAAGCACTTTACTGGCCTTCAATTGTAGGTCTTTACATAAAGCAAATTGATTTTTTGTTACCTTTTCATATGTACCATATGTGCCAGTTTAAGTGTTAATTTTTCCTTCTGTCACTTTCTAAGTACAAGGCTTGTCTTAGCATCAGTTATTTTTCTTTACATAGAAGAGCAGTTTTTAGGAATATTGCCTTTGTTTTACAGATTTTCAGTTGAAAACTTGTGTTCTTTGTGTTATTTTGCAGCTGTGTTTTTTCCTTTTAATGTTTTTCATATTCTTTGTCTCTTCAGGAAAAGCAGGATGGTTTTAGTGGCCTTCTAAGCAGGGTGATGTACTCATAGTACAGTTTAGAAATACCTCTTTTGTGTACTGGTTTAATTTTTGCACTCCATTTTATTCAAGTTCACCCACTTTCTGGTTTTGCTGTGTGATACACTCTATCATTGCAAACCACATTTTTGACCTTGTTTAGTTCTTCCTATTCTTTCCCCCTTCCCTGCATTATTATAACACTTACTGTCCTCAATGCTTCCTTTTATTCTGAACTTTGAAGGGAATATGCCAGCATCCAGGTTTTCCCTGAGGTGAAGATCACCACCCAAAGTCTATGGATGTCTTGATATGAGCTACTCCAAGGACTATTTTATGTTCTGTGGTCTGTGTAGAAGTGTTGTCTAAGTAGTTATCCTGAGTTGTAAATATATATATTTATATATATACATTCTTTATGAACAGTCCACATGAACCAACTTTAAAAAGAAGGTTGGATTCTAAACCTGAGAAAGTACAATGAAATCAGTAGGGTTCAGTAGTCATTCATTAACACCTTAGGGAAAAAGTGTGGGTCACTAAATGGAAAGCAGGTAAAAGGGATGTTTCTGAAAAGATCATTCAAAACCTATGAAGATTTCTATAGGTTCTACCACTTACACTGCTGTAATTGGAAGCACTTTCTATGTTAAGTACTTTTTTTGAATAGTGATACCTTGATACGAGGATGTCACTGCATAAGATTGTTACATTTATGGAGTTGTGTTACTTAAGTTTCCTCCAGTTTTTCTGTTCATTATGTGTTTTAAATGATGTGCCAAATTTAACTTCCATGATTGCTGAATCACTGAATTTTAAATCTCACTGTGGTTTTATTAACTATTAGTGAAAGATTACTTAAAGTTTTATGTACAGTTATATTTTTTTTTTCAAAATGAAGTTTAAATGTCTTGTAAATAAAGTGTATTTTTTAATAAATCTGTTGTTCTGAGCTTGATGTGTGTCAGCAATAGGAAGCTTGTGTCAGTTTGGATAATTTAAAGACCTTTGTGTGAGTGAAGTTTGTTCTTAATCTGTGGGTTTGCTAATGCAGCAACTTCTGTTATGTGTTTGGAACAAAAGAGGGCAGACACTCAAATGCTCTTCCTCTGCAAACAGCCCAGTGCTCCCTAACCTGGGAGTAAACTTGGAGCCTATAACTCCAGGATACCAGGCAAGGATGCTGGCTGCAACTGATAGGAGAGCTCTGAGATTCTCACTTCTGGGTTTCATGATGTGAACATGCTTGTTAGAAATGAGATGATGTTTAGCACTACAATTTTAGGTGCTGGATTTAGGGCGGCAGTCAACTTCACCATGCTGCCATGGCTTCCTAAGTAATGGTCCATAAGAAATTATCCAGTAAATGCTCCATAAGAAATTCAGTTCAGTTTTGGCCAGTATGTTGCCTGTGGTCATGTGCTTGGCTGATATTCTCAGCTTGTAGCTGGTGAGTTGGGACACAGAACTAGAACATCTATGAGCAATTTCTGACAAAGAAAATAATACATATGCTCAAGAGAAACTAATAAAGAACAGAAATGTTAACTATTTAACCTAACCATTCCTGGTTGTACATGAAAATGATTGCAGAAATGCTGCCCAGGTAATCCTGAGATTGCTTTTCAGAGAGAGAAGATTGTGTTCTGACTGTTAAGTGTTGAAACGTACTATTTTAGAACAAGAAGGGGTGATAGATTCGGAGCATGTAGTTTTAATCCTGACATTTAGTGAACAGTTTCCTCACTGCATGGGCTGGCACAAGGCATTTGAAATTCAAGGACTTCTTCTCTACACATAGGCCCTTATTTTGTACCTGGGGCCTTCTGGAGGAGTAGGTGCTTTCCAAGATAGAGGGCTGCTGCTGTTTTGATACTTACCTGCTCTCCAAGAAGCTACTGAACTAGGATGATTTTGCACTGGATGTAGTAGGTTGCATTTTTAGAAACAGCTTCTAAAAAAATATCCATATGGATTCTTGTATGTCCAATGTTTATGTATGCAAAATAAATAAGGCCGAGTTGAAGGGGGATTGGAGCAACCTGGTCTAGTGAAAGGTGTCACTGCCTGTGGCAGGGTGTTGGAACTAGATGATATTTAAGGTCCCTTCCAACTCAAAGCAGTCTGTGATTCTATGCATTCACATTATAATATATATATATGCAATTACAGTTTGTTGGGGTTTCAAATGTGTGGTTTTCAACCCACACAGAGTAAGAGTATTTTAGGATGCTGCTATGGATTCCCCACAGACTTGTGCACAATATTCATCTGCTGAGGGCTAGTACTTTCTGATTTGGTGGACATCCTGTTTGGATCAAAGTTGTAGTAAGAAGTGGGGAAATAACAATTTTCACAATGTGTGATGAAGGGTCAGTTAAACCTCCTGGAAGATTTAGAGTATGGTTGGGATGAAGTTAGCAAATGTTCCAGTTAGGCCAAAGTGAAGATTCAGTAAATCTGAGAGTAGGAGAAGCTAATGAATAATTCAGCGGGATGAGTAAGCCTCTGTCTTTCCAGGTACACAACCTTTGCCCTCTGATGCAAAGGTGGCATTTGCTGTTGAAGCCTACCTGTATTTTACATTCAGAGAGTTATTTTTGCCATATAAGTCTAGAGGGAGGGGCATAAGTGCAATGCTTACTCAATCAGAGAAGTCATTTAGAGCAGCCCTGTAGGTTGGTGGCTGAACTTTCCTTTGCCAAAGTGACACTGATGAAAGAAGCACGTAACTTGGTCAATAGAGATAACATGAATTTTAATAACTGTGAAGCATTATTGACGACCTGTATATTAGTATATTAATTATACCTGGGAATATTCCCAGGCGCAAGAGACTAGCCAGCACAGAAGAGCTTGCACCTATGCTAGTAAAATACTGTCCATTTCAAAAGAGGGTGGCTCTGTGTGGATGGCCAACTGAGATTAGGTACTTGACTGTGCCTGGGAATGGCTAGGGAGAGGAGCAATTGCCACAGGCCATGAAATGCCTGAATGATTTGCTAATATGTAATCATGCATCATTCCCAATCTCTGTTTAATTTGGAAGTATTGATAAGGCCCTGGATCCCTGAGCCTCTGCGCTGTTCTGCAAGGCAGAAGATGAAGCTGGTGATGGTTTCTTAGGATTGGGGGTTGAAAGATCTCTGCTTTACCCTTGCCTACACCATGCTGCATCATTGCGCAGGGGGAGCTGGAAGGGGAGAGGCTGCCTGGGTCAGCAGTGCAGTCAGCAGATAACACTATCATCACAGCTTGTTTGCATGGCTCAGGAAACTAAAAGTGTAAGGCAAGTGACACCGACGATATGGTGTTGCACTTTGCTTTACCTCCTTCCAGCCCTAGTACATCTATTTTTTTATTTATTTTCAGCATTTGCCCCTGTTTACTAAATCTCTCTGTCTGTTTAACCACCTACTGATGTGGTGTCTCCTCACCCTGTGGCGAGGAGATTGAAACAAGACTATGGCAAGAGGCTTCAGGGTGAAGACAATATACAAGTCATTGAAATGGGACAGCAGGCCCACAGCTTAAGGTACAGAAAGCTTTGTAGGTGAAGGACTGCATAGTTCAAGAGGTCGAAAACAACACTTTTTCACTATGCCTTAAAAATCAATCTTGTAAAAAGCATCTGATGTGGACCTTGGGTGACATGGTCTGGTGTGAGGTGCCTCTGCCTGTGGCAGGGGCTTGGAACTGGATGATCTTAAGGTCCTTTCCAACCCAAACCATTCCATGATTCTGTAAGATGATCCTCCAAGTTTTAAACCAGAAAGTACAACAGGTGATGGAAATTCAGCACAATGAATGCCATGTCTGGTAGAGCAGCACTTGCTTTAATTAGCTATTTCTTTTTGAAGTTGCTGTATGAAGCAGGGATGGCAGCCCTTCTTGCATAGCCCAGCTTCCTTTGCCCAAATTATTCACAGAAAGTGTTTGGAGCACGCTTCAAACATCTGCACCCAAATGATTTTGGGGACATCACCATCTGGGGAGCACCTTTCTACTTGTGAACATCTTCGGTGTGTAATTTGTAAGAGTGTTTGGGGGTCAGCCTCAAATTGTATGGGTGTAGCTTGATAAGTCATGTCAGAGGGGAATAATCAGGGTCCCCAAAATAATGGTGAGCCTTTGCATGGTGCCGAGAAGAGCTGCTCCCCAGCAGAGGGAGGAGGAAGAGGGTCCTGCTTCTCCTCCAGAGTGGGCATGGAGCAGACCCATGCCTGTACTGTGGCAAGGGAACATCGTTCATCCCCTGGGACAAACAACTTCAGCTGCTGCTGGGAAGGATTTACCAAAGGGTTTCAGAGAAGGAAGAGTGGGGAAACTGCTCAGTATCTTGGGTGGCTCTGAAACCCTGTTTTCTGAGTACCAGCTGTGCTTTCAAGCACAGTTTGAGGCCATCCAGAAGTGGACAGTGGCATATACGTCTTCTTTCTGCCTCCTACTCCTGGATACTTTGGTATATGACGAAACTTGGAAAGGTGTTGAGGCAAAGCCTCAGTTCCTGTTGTCTCCAGATATGAGCTTTTCATTTGTTTGCATTAACCCTAATTTGCTTTGGTGCTTTAGTATCAGAAATATGAAATCTGACATTAACCAATCGGTTCTTACAGTCACAGTAAGTCCCTCTCTCCCTCAAATTAACACTGGCTTTTCTTCTATGTTAATATGCTGGTGTTGTATGTCTGCCCTGAAAAGAAAAGGAAAAGCAAAAGTGGAGATATAGTTCTCCTAATGGTTATGAAGTTCTGTAAACTATGAAATGGATTATGCTTCCTCCTGGCTGTAAAGCAGGGAACTGCTCCTCCAAGGAGGAAACTATTATTTTGGGTTAGTATTTGGGCTGACATGAAGGCATCACTGTCTTTGCAGTTCTTTCTGCTTTGCTGCCTCAGGAAGGAAGGAATTTGGCTCCTGATGGAGGAACATCAAGCAAGCACAAGTGTGTTGGCTAGAAGGAAACTGGCTATTTTCAACAGCCGAAAATCTGTCCCTGTGCTCTGCTCTTCTTGTGACAGGGAACTGGGCTGCTGGTACAGCAAAGAAGGTTACACAGTGCCTCAGTCATCACCTTAAGGGCATGAAAATGTACTTTTCTGGCTACAGTGGGGATCTCCCAGGGCTGTGAAGCAGTAAGGCAATGACACCCCCTCCTGCTGACTGTGGCATATATATATTTCTCTCTATATGTATCTATCTATTTATATGTATATAATATTTCTGGCAGAAGTCAAAAGCTTCCACTAATTATGCTTTATATGCAACCCCCAACTAACACTGATGTTACATTTCCTTCTGAGAGACAAATACTGTCTTTCTTAAGCACTCTGGCACTCTGTGTCCTGGCCAAAGAATAATCATGTGAGGCAGCAGCAATGGGAGACCAAGGGGAACAAAGAGGAGCCTTGCTCACAGAGCTCTTTCAAAGTACTTGTTCACTTGGCCAAGGAGGTCGGCAGCTTGCCTGTGCCTCCCTTGAATCCAGCATCCCTCATACAGCCCCATGCCCGCTGCTGCAGGGATAAGGGTCACCTTCTTTGTATGGGACACACACACACAAAGCAAAGAACAGGCTGGGCAAATGTGGCCTTAGGACAAGGAACCGTAAGTAAGAGAGGGATGGAGCATGTCTCATAGGAGGGAGGTTGTTAGCACAGCAAGAGCCAACAGCAGCAGGACTGATGAAATGGAGAAATGTCTTATATTTAAAACACAAACATACACATGTGAGGGGTTTTTTTTGCATACACCTGCGTGTGTATACACACACATGTGTATACACACACACGATACTGACTATGTATAACCATGTTTATCAGCATTCAGCACGTGAGAATGTTTGATTTAGTCACAGTGCCATACAAGTACCGCTTGCCGGGTATCCCCAATATCTTCTATCTGGTATATGTGTCCTGCTTATCACTGTGAAATTGAACTGATTCAGTATGTCAGGATTGCAGATTTGCCCTTTAAATAGTTGTGTGTCTCCCTGTCAGGAACTGCCAGGCTCTAGCAGCAGGGGTTTGTGTGAATTTAGTGTATTTTCTGTACTATGAATGAGCACTGCCATGTGGATCCTGGCTGTGTGAGGCAGCTTTCTGATAGGTACTGAAGTTGTGTAAAGGGCAGACACATTATAAGGGGACTTTCCTTGTAAGGTTCACATTGATTTTCCCTGCAGTGGTTGATCTGGGCAGAGAAGAGCAGAAAAGTCATCTTTAAAAGTAAGCTAAGCGTGCACAGGGAGAAAAGAAGAGCGCATGGATGGCCAAATACAGCCAGTCCCTGGGGAAAATCCTCCTGCTTCTTCATTCAGTGGGTAGCTGCTACTGCAGCATGTTTTTTGGCTGGCAACAGCAGCCATAATCCAACCAGCCATTATCACCCCTCCTCAAGCATGCCAAGTCCTGCTCCACCCTGACTCTATCTGGGGGCTCCAAACTCTGGCCCCACTGATCCCTTCGACTATTTTCCTCCTGCCTGCTCTTCTTGGATGCCTTCTCCTTATCAGCTGGTGTCTCCCTAATCTCCTTTCTTCCTTGCCCATCCATCCAGGGCTGCAAATCTCTCCCTTGCTGTCATGCTTCTGGCCATCTTGAGCTTGTCATTCTGCTTTGAGTACTCTTTAGCTTAGTCCTTGAAAACATTTAAAGAGAGGCGTTCCAAGGGGCCAGCTCTAGGGCTTGAAAGAGCAGCCGGCTTGAAAACTAACCTGCTCTTTACAGAACTGCTGTTCTGTCTTCTGTCTAGACATGGAGGTTGAAATACACTGCTGGCCAATTTTGTCTTTTTTACTGAAAACTATCAAGAGTTGTGTTATTGCAAACTATCAAGAAGTGTGTTAGAGGTTATAAAGTTTGAAGATGAAACTCACACCAGTTACTGTGGATAAGTAGATGTGGTTTTTAATACTGGTACTTCTAACAGCAACGTGAAGAGAGAAGAGTGTTGTGACTAGTTTCAAACAATTTAGAGAAGGGGATCAATATAATGATCCCCTGCAATATTGCTACTTAAAAAGACATTTGAGAATCCTCAAAGCTTTTGTGGGAGACCACGTATATTCAGGGGCATGGGAAGTATTCGGCCAGACGCTATTCTATAGTGTCCTTCAGGGTCACACAGTGACTCCAGAGGCAAGCCTTCCTCCAACCACTGTTCTGTCCCTTTGTCAAAGACCACAAATATTCTCAACACCCTTCCTGAAGTCCTGCCCGTCTGCAGCACTGACAAACCACCACTTTGTAAACATGTTTTTTGTCTTATTTGAGACCAGGCTGGCTAGACTGCAACCAGAGGGGCTGCCACAACTGTGCTTAGCCCATTCCTTTCTGCCTTTGCCACCTTGCTCTGCTGCCTCTCATCAGCAGCGCTCATCTAAATTCAGAGCATCCTTCCGATGCATGACTTTTCTGAAGACATCAAAAGCATTGTAGAGAGCTCGGGGTGAATACAAAATCAAGAAGGATGTTCTGTATATTTCTCTTGTTCTCATCTTATTGTTTGGGGCAGGGAAGGAAAGAGGGTGTTTTGAGTTCAATTACAATAGAGAATTATATACGCTCTTTACTCAGCACAAAGTGCTTTAGCATAAACCTTAGCATAAACCTCCTGACCTCCTATGCAGAGCTGCTGCTGTCACAATAACAAGCAGACATTATGAGTTAATGCCTACAATCACATTTCATATGGTAAAAGATTTCCAGGGTTTACAACTTTGAACCTGTTATCCTATACCAGATTAATACAACTGTATTTACAGAAGTGATTACAAGGGCACTTCTCTCAAGACAGGCAAATTTTCTTGTATTAATGATTAAACAATTCCGACTGATTTGACTGCTGTGACACCTTTTTAGGGAAAAAAGACTATCAGATCCTGAGCAGAGACTCCAGGCACTTAACCTTTCTGTCTGATTCATTAAAAATGAGGTTCTGCTGATGTGAAAGACTGGTGATTCTACCTTCACTGAGACTATGGTATTACAAGACCTATGGGATTGAACCTCATGAACCTCCACTGTGACACTGCTGCTTGTTTTGCCTGGCTGAACCAATACCTCTGTCCTCTCAAATAACTTTGTTTTTAATCCCACATCCTCTCTGGTCTTTCTATGATAAGACTGTATTTGTAAGGCTGAATTTTGTCCGTCCAGCTGAGTATTATAAAGAAACCCTCTGAAGTCTTGTTTGACTATACACTGGGAAGTAAATGTTTAAAAATGTTAATCTGTATAGGAAAGTCTTAAAGTTTATTGCTCTTAATATTATTAATTATTCCTTTATTAGAACAGTACCTGAGAATAGGCAAAAGTCAGAGCCCTGTTTTGCCAGGTGTGTTAGAAACATAAAATGAGTGGCACATTTGAATCTGAAGGGTTTAAAATGTAAACCAGGTTCTCAAACTTCCTGTGAATCTGAGGATTTTTTTCTTTATGTCAGTTTTGCTTTTAGTGGGGTTTTCTGTGAGTAGCCAGCTTAGCTACAGCGAAAGGCATGTCAGGCGCATGGGTAACTTTTGCTTCTTGGTTGCTTTGTTTTGACTTAAGATTTAGCGATGTCAAGTCTGGTTATGAGTTAGTATATCAGGATTTATGCATGTAGATGTATTTAGTCAGTGAATTCACTGATTTCATTTGTTCAATAAATGGCGTAGGCTTAGTAAAGAGGCTAAGAACTTAATGAGTCCATTCTTCAGCTCTGACAGGAGTGCTTAATCCAGTCCTGGTATCTTACATCAAGCTTCGTGCTTTACCTGTGGATTTAAAAAGGGAGTTATTTGGTTGCAGGCCTGTGGCAGTGAAGGGATGATACCCTTCTGTAGATTTTGGGTTGTCAATATAACTGAATTAATGCTTTCAATAAATATTTCATAAATTTTATGTGGAAAGCAAACAGAAACAACCAGAAAACAGCCTTTACTTTTACAGAAATCATGCTGAACTGAAGCTGTCTGGAAGTAAAAGAGCTACAGTATCAAGACTTTTATTATCTGCCTGAACCAGTTCCCTTTTTTCTTATCCACTTGCCACACTATGCAGCCAGAAATCTGCTTTGCGTGCTACGCACATAGCAACTGAAGCATTTATTTTAAACAATGTGGGTTTCTTAATGAGTTAGTAATGAGCTACTCAGCTTGCCTTTTGCAAGCACACACCTCTTCTTTTACACTGCCCAGGGACCTTCTGTGCCTGACTCTGGGTTTTAGATTGCACACTCAAGGCTGGGAATTGCAGTGCTGGAAGATTCTAATGGGCCTTGAGCTCTCCAGTCATATAATGGGTTTCAGAAGGACAGCAGAGAGCATCAACAAGACATACAACTATACCAAAGCTGTGGCAAATCTCTGATGACTAGTTTCTCTGCTTTAATGTCATTTGTTGAAGATGAGCCTATTGAAACAAGTGTCAGTTCAGTACTTATGTGTCAGAGTTATGCTAGAAGGCTGTTTTTGTGAAGGCTGCAGTGTTTCTGAAGAATAAAACCTTTGCTACTCCTCTTTTCAAACAATAAGGACTAATACAGGGGTCCTGCTGTGGGGTGGTGGCAAAGAGTTAGCAGGACTCATCTGGGGTGGGTCAACTTGACCAATACAAGGACAGGCTATTCTCTGGAAAGCTATAGTTCTTCACACTGAGAGGAATTTCAGGGAATGGCAAGAAAAGCCAGACTGCTGGCATTTGACAGCTTCTGTTGGATGTAATTTCTTGGTCAGAAGCTGCTTAGTAGTGAGAAGAACATAAAATTTATATGGTAATTCCCTGGCAGTCCTGTGTGGTACTTGAAAGGCACAACCCTGAGGAGCTGCCTTGTACTTGCTGTGCAGTTTCAGTCACATACTTGCATTTCAGACTGAAATAACCTAACAATGTAAACTGAACAATACTTCAGTTTTCATTCATCAGAAAAAAATCTGAAGAGGTTATGATGTCACTGTTATCACAGTAATGTTTTTGATTACGCATGCATCTGTCTGGGCCTGAAGCAAATAAGCGGAACATGATAAGACAGATAGGATCTGATGTATTTGTCCTTCTGCAGCTGATATAATAGATTCCCCCACATACCCAAGCACTTAAGCTTTCTTTCTTATCTTTTCAAGCTCAAACTGTTAGATGCCTACATTTCTCCGTCACTTTTCTTCCTTTAACTTACCTTTAGTATGTGGTTTCCTAGGGTATGTGCCTACAAAAAGCAAACCAGAATGACAGTGCCCTCAGGGGTCTGGAGGTACGTATAGGAGTACAGCAGAGAGGGGGCTTCTGGCTCAAGCAGGGACCCTGCATGTGTGCCAGCACTTCAGTAGAATGAAGTTTTTTTTGGTGCTGACTTTTACAGGCAATGAACATGTCTGTTAGGCATACGTTCTTGCCAACAACCTTGTTTCTTTTTGGTTTTTGCTTTCTTTTCTTTCACATATCCAACCTCAGGAGTTAGTATTCAGTCCTCTGGTTTATTTATGTCTGTTTGACTAGCAACTCTTGTATCCTCTGCAGTTTCCCCATCCCATTCCCAGTTACCTCCTCTCACCTTCTCTTTTCTAAGTTCACCTAGTTACTGTCTTCTGAGCGTTGGGTTTATACCTTGACTGTTACAGCCTTGGTCAGTGTGAGCAGTATATACATGGTCTTTAGATTTACAACTAAGCTCAAGAAACATGCAATATACAAAATTCATCAGGGAAAGGTAAGATATCAGTAAAATAGAGAAATGAATGAGGAAGCCATACTAAATGGTGGGAACACTGAGTGCAGAATGACCCTTCTTCACCTTTAGAATTGAAGATCAGCATAATCTCCAGAGCCACGATGTAAGAGCCCGGCTGCAGATATTGCTGTCTTTGCCTTGACATAAGCCAAGGATGCAAGCCCGATAAAGATTGTATTGAGTTAAATCTTTCATTTGTACTAGCTTCAAATTGATATTGCAAATGGAAATATTTCTGATTCATGCTGGAATAACTCAGGGGAAGGTCTGTTTCATGGTATCTTGAAGTCTCAGTAAGAAGTCTAGTCTGCAGTGCAACAGGTTTAAAATCCTAGTGAGTTTACTAGGTGCTCCGTCGTGGTCAAAGTTAAAAGTCCCTGTTGACTTGTGTGCTTTTGGTATCAACAGAGGATTGGTCCTTGAGACACTAATAATTACTAATAACGACTCATAGAAGACAGAAAGCAGCGGTCAAAGGTGAGATGAAACATGCTTCCAGAGAAGCTGCATTTTGTTACTGATCCATGTCTTCCTAAGCCTTAAGGCTTTCCTCTTCCAGAAAAAACAGTGATTCTCTGAAAAGCAGCTGTGAGAATGGCTTCGGGAGAGTATACATTTTTTAATTACCAATGTTTTGTGCACAAACCCATCCTGCTCTTGTTTAAACCTCCTCATTGCCAGTCCTAAATATGCTCGTGATACACTAACTTCACACAGACTGAGGCTTGTAATGCCCCACAGTTGACTCCTCCTCCTCATTTTATTAAAGGTGCCAAGTTGTCTCCTCCATCACATTGCCACCTGCAGCACTTTAGCTACAGGCAAGCTCTCTCTCACAAAGGTAACTTCAGGTCTTTGCTAACATTAGTTGAATCCAAAGCCTGTTGAAGATTCAAGTTCACTGAAGTCTTTATTGGAAGTCATACATCACGGTACCAGAGTTCAAGAGCCGGACATATGTGGTTTTGGATGTGGGAAGAATCTCTTGCTGGTCTCCTCCCTCATCCTTTAGTTCAAGTTAGTATTTGAGGCAGAAGATACTTTTCTTCAAAGCACAGGCAGGTCAATGTGTGCTAAGTTCCCTCCCAGTTTAGCAGCCCTTATGTGTGCTCAGTACAAACAATACTAAAGTAACAAATCCAAATGCTTCAAGATGATGTTAAATAATTGCAGATAAAACAGCAAAAGGGAGGAGGTGTGGTGTGCTGGTTGACTGTAAGCTGACTGGCAAATTATTTCATAGTATTTCTCATACAAGGAAGTCATAATGAATAAACTAGAGACTTTATACCCAGCCTTCAGGTGAATTATGCAGCTTGAAGACGTATGAAAAGGAAGATCTTTGCACAGCATATATCTTAACTTCGCATTCCCCCAAAATAAGATTTTAAAAGCTATTTAGTGAAATTTCTCCAGCAGAAAGAGTATCCTTTGGGGTATTTATTTGCAGTATTGTGAGCAATACCACATATTTATCTAGCAGGCAAAACCATGTAGGGTTACTTAATAAATATTTAATAAGCCACTGTGATTATTGTTGGGCAATATTGAAAAGAGGTGTTGTTACAATATTTCTTATTTGAAAGGAAAGCAATGCTGCAATTATTTCGGATGAACACAACAAATTGCAGGTGTGAAAATCTAAAGAAACTGATCAGCCAAAGTAATATTTGTTAAATTAGATCTTTGTCTCAGAGAGAAAGCCTGAGGGATTATGTTTTCTCTTTGCTTCCTGAGACAGTTTTTTGTTCACATATCTGCTCATTTACCACTGAGCTCTGATGAGCCATGGAGTTAAAAGCATTTTCAAGATGCATTTCTGTATTGTGTCATTGAAGTTTGGGAGACATAAAGAGTCCTATGAAAGGCATTTTAAATTCGATTGCTGCAGACTGATGATCCTTGTTGATGGATGCAGGCTTTCTCTTTACAGTCTCTGTTTCTGTTATTCTAATTTCTGAAAAGACAGGAGGATTTTATTCAGTCTCTACCTTGGAGTGCTAACAGTCTTCCTGAGTTGTTTAGCGAAGGATTAAGCATGTCTAGTGGGACATAGTTTGTGATGGTTTAGTGTGAGGTGTCCCTGCCCATGGCAAGGGGGTTGGAACTAGATGACCTTAAGGTCCTTTCCAACCCTAACTATTCTATGATTCTATCCAAGTATAGGAATAACTATTAGAAAGCAGGAGAGAGTATTAAAAAAAAACAAATTCAAATCTTGGGAGCTATATAACGAAAGATGTCTAAAAAATATTCATTAAAAATCTGAAACTTTAGCTCCCAAAACTTCTTTAAAATAGATTTTTTGAACATTCGTCTTCCTTTGGACTCTGCCTCTGAGCTGGGAGTAAATAAAAGGCCCAGCTCCACTATGAGTTCAAAACCAAACCAGACCAATCCACTACCCAAACCCAGTCCCTTCAACTAAAGGTTCTTGACAAAGTATTTTCTTACAGTCTACTGAAATTAATTTTTAACCATTTCTTCCCCAGTGTGCGTGACAGCCCCTGATCTGTAAACCAGAGAGAAGCAGATTAGTTGTTATCACATTGCTACTGAGAGTTAGCACAAAGGTGGCAATGACTGTGATGCTGGCATTCACAAGCACTTTTGATGTTTGAGTCATTTAAAATAAAAGTGAGAGATACGGCAACCAAAGAGATCACCTAGGATAATGAATACAGCTTGAACCCAATAGCTCTTGTAACTACAATAATAGGCAGGAATTTTCTATTGCACTTTCTCCTCTACAATGGACTTCTCTGTTTTTTCCTTATATGGTTGAAGTGTTGCTGGCCAGAAGTTAGATAGGGCCTCCTTTTCCTCCAAGATAGGGGAAGTTCTAGACACAAGTTATGTGCATCTTCTGATCTCTGGACAAGCCAACACTGCTGAATCTTCCATGGAGAATGGGAGATAATAATTCAGCTCCCCTTTCTGCCAGTGCAGGACACTTCCCTACATTAAATTTTCCTAAAAAGGGCCAGTTTCAAGTGAAAGCAATTTCCCTTGCAAAAAGCATTCCTTATTTGGCTGGATAAATGCTGAGAAAGGATGTAGAATTATTTTACCATGAGATACGGTGCGGAGATCTGCAGTAAAGTCAATGTTGCAGTCATTAAAAAAAAAAAAAAAGGAGAAGTTACTGTTAGCTATAAACCAGCAATAAAACAGAGGATGAATGAGCAAGAAATAGTAAAACACCAGGACAAAAACTCTGCCAGCACAGCAGTTTTCAGGTCCAGATGACGCAGATCCTGCAACCCATTTGTGCAAGTTATCGGAACTCTCTGGTGGCAATGAGTTTGCCCCTCTGTTATCAGCCTTACCTACCAGCCCCTGGGTTCACATCATGGTTTGAGTTCACATATGAGGTGGCTAACAACCTTTAAGAATTTGCTCTTTGTATGTAAAGATGAATTGTATAACATGAACCCTCTTGATCTCTGGATGATATAAATGCTTGTATGTCTTCGTTGCACATGTTGCTTTTGCAAACAGGGCCCATTTCAGGCTCACCTCGAGCTATCAGGTCTATCTGCATCCACAGGCTCTTTATCTTCCAAAGACAGAGGTCAGCTCTGGGGCACTGGCAGCATCCACTCAGCCCATTCCTGCTTCCCATTTGTGTGGCTCCTCAGTGCCCTGAATGACATCAGCCTCTCAGTGTGCAGACAAACATCAAGTCATTTGCTCAAGCATCAGACTCAGTCCTCACAACTGGTCTAGTCACCTCATTTTACAGCTGCTTTCCATGAAAGCACAGTTCCTGAAAAATCAGTAATGACAGTGAAGTTGCTAGAAGTTTTTTTTGGTGTGTCTGGCCTTCCACATGTCTCAGAGAAAACCCATCCTTTGGGATGAGTTTTTATCTGCCTTTGATTTCATTCTTTGTGTCTTCTTCATTGATATAATTTCTTCATTGATATTTTTTTTAAAGGTATTTGCTTGTTTTGAGGTGATTCATGCTGCTTTGCTAGCAGTTTGGAGTGTTGCATGCATTGCATTGTGAGCGTGGGAAGAGGTTCACAGGATGTGTAATACTTGCATAGGAGGACCATTGCTCCTTGGTACCAGCAAGGGTGCATAATCACTGGGAAGGGGGAAAAGGTTCCTTTGCCTCCAGGAGTACTAGAAACCTCCTTTGTCCCAAAAGAAAGCTGATTTCATAGGCTTTCATCAGGAGAGTGGTTTAATAAACCCATGCAAGCTGTCAGCAAGTTTGCTGGTGACACCAAGCTGTGTAGTTCAGTTGACACACTGGAGGGAAGGAATGCCATCCAGAGGGACCCTGACACACTTGTGAGGTGGGCTGATGCCAACCTGATGAA
>JANRGW010025055.1:0-10951 GCA_024733675.1 Psilopsiagon aymara | reverse complement strand
AGCTTAAACCACAACAGTTCTTTTAGGAGGGGGAAGTGAGTGAGCAAACTGCGTGTTTTACAGCTTAAACCATGACAGGCACCTAAAGTAAATAATAGAAACCCACTTCACAAAAATATTTATGTCTTACTTGTCTTAATGTATTACCTTTTAACGTCCCAAATCCTAGCACCAGCACCCATAAAGCTTATCAAGGGAAGCTCATTGTCTTCCCTGTGTTTCCCTCTGTCTTTCCTATCTTTCCCTGATTCTATGCAATATAAGCCTAAGTCAGCACACATTTCAAGACAAGAGAGGTTTATTTACATATATGTGTAATATTGCATATAGTGGTACTGAATCACATTTTGCTCTTTCATGATTTATGCAGGCAATAATTTTACACAATCTGTAAATGGTCTATAATGGATGACTTAGATGTCTGTCTTGATTTTATCCTTTTATCATGGGATCTCAGAGAATAAAAATCAGAAGATATTCTCTTTCACAGTACATCTTTTCCATATTGTCTTCTTTAGGTTAAAACTACACTCCAGTTTTTAGCAAGGGATTTAGGAGAAAGTATAGTTGTAAGGGTCTGATTATATATTTAATCGGAATATGCACAACTTGAATTCCCTGGACAGAGCTCAAGAGACTGAGTTCCACAGAGAGCTCAATACATTAGCAGCAAGATCAATGTTAATTAGAGAAAGATATATAAACTTCTTACAAAGCATTAAGACATATGATAAGGGATAATTTTAAGAGACTGGTATAGATAACTTGAGTCAGGGGAATTGAGTCCCCTTTTGTTAGTGTTTCCACTAGTAACAGAAACATTTATTCTGAGGTACAGCAACATCAGGCAGTAACTCAAATGCGAAAAAAGAAATTAAGAAACACTTCCAATCTCGTAACATGTTGCTGCAAGAAAACAAATAGTTGCGCTCCTGCCACTGGCGATTACTATAAGAATCTATGAATTGCAAAGAAATAGTTTGTTTTCTTTTTCTTATACAAGAAATAATGAGCCATCATTGCAGTACTGCAGTTACTTTAAAGACTTTTCACTCAGGGATGAAAATAAATTTCTGTAGAGTAATATTATCTCAAGACATGCTTAATAAAGAAAATTCTGAAATAATAAAGAAAAACTCTGAAAAACATACTCGGATTGAAAATCCTTTTGGACAGGAAATTACCTTTTTTCTTAGGAAATTACACACACAGTAGAAGTGACTAGTAAATCACAGGTAAAGGCCAAAAGGTCTAAAAACCCCACAATAATCCTAAATGCATCATGAGTAACTTAATGCCAGTTTATTGACATAAAATCCACAACAATATTATATTTTAGAAGTTTCTCAGCAATGATCAAAATTCAAGCTACACATGGGAGTCCAGGAGCGTCCCTAATCCTCCACAAATGTTAGGAGTACAATAGAAAATATAAGAAAAACAGTTTGCATAAAGTTGTGAGAATTTACACAAGGTGACCTGATGGATGTAGGTCCATCTCTTTTGATACCAATTTTATATGCTTTATTAGCTAGATATGGTTTTGTTTTATTGTTCTCGGGCTCACACACTCATAAGTCAAGACAGGCATGTACCCAGAGCCACAGCTCTGCTCTGTGCTGACCTTGAATAACTGTCACATTGATCAGATACCAAGGAACTGTAGAATTACGGAGAAATTACAGTAGCTGATAATCTCCTTGTAACAATCTGTCCTGCCTTGAAAACTTTATATGTTAAAAAGGGCTTCAGAGGGTAGAGCTCTTCTGGGAACAGTGTCGAAAACAACATAAAAGCACTGCTGTTGGCAACAAAAAGTAAATTAGGTTCAGAGGCAGATGACGGAAACAGTAATAATGAAGCTGATTTTTAAAAATGTCTGTCTGAATTCAACATTTTTCAGCAGCATAAAAATTCATCATCTGAGCTGATATATTGTGAGCTGTTTTCTTTTTGTTTTCCTGTTTGGTTTTTTTTTTTTTTTTTGGACCTATCCACGCATTAGCTCATTTACAAGAAGATGAGCATTTTCAGTCAGAGTTTGAAAAATGATGTCAAAGAGAAGAGGCGATAAGTTGGGTTATAACTTGTCCTGAATGAAGTCACAACTCGAAGTAGAAATTCAAGCATTTAAGCTGCAACCCCATCAATGTGATATATTATTAGTAGCGCTGATAACAGGATTTATAAGAACACTACAGATCACCTCTGTGGTATAAATAATGGAAATAATGGAGATTCAAAATGGATATGCAATTCATGTGCTTGGTAATCTTAAAACTCTTGACTCTGCTTCAGGACAACATTATTGGTTTGGGGCTCTCAGACCACTTTTCAAGGTGTCCTGAGAAAAAGATGGCCTCCATTTTTATCCACTGATACTTAGTATTTTCCAAAGCACATAAGTACTCTTTACCAAAAGAAGGAATGCTTTTATTTTTATCTTAAATTATTAATAATACCCTTTGTATATGACTATACTGATTCAAAAAAAAAATAGAGAAGCCACTAAAATTATAACCTGATATTGTTCCCCTATATTTGTTTTGTGATTTAAGAAAAATTGTAAAAGTAAATTTAAATTATTATTTATATGTAAATATAAATATAGTAAAAATATATCTTGCACTTAGTTACAAAATGAGAAAAAATTGTGTATTTTGATAATGTTTGTATTATTTAATAAATCTAGGGATTTTTTTCCTCCATGAGAAATAACACTTCACCAATTTGTGTTGCTGTTGCTGTAATCTAATCTCCAAGACTTTGTATTTGTCATTACCAGAACTGACAAGCCAAAATATCTTCATCTAAAAGGCTTGTCATAAGCTTTCTGATAGTAACTTCTGGGAAAGGAGAAGGCCAGTAATGGCACAGGAAAACTGAGTTTAAATTCGAGTTGAAATATCACGAAGAGTCTTCATTACCTAGCAGTTACAATCCTATTCCAAAACAGATCACTGAAGTGATAGCTGGAGAACTTCTTAATTAAAATCTTATTGATGTACTGTATCTACAGAGATAATTAAATACAACACCAAGTTTTGCATACAAAAACATATTTATCTTGCCAAGAAAATAATTGAGAAAAATTACTTAGTAGCTAAAACTTGGTGTAGATATTTTTGTCAATAGGCTATTATCTGCATTACATGCTAAAGAGCTGCAACAACTGCAGATATTTATTTCTTTATTTCTACTCCCCAAGCAGCAAAATACAGAATAGTAAAATAGATATGCCCCTCTCAATAAATTAGTTCAGGGAAAGTAAGTTCAGCTGGACTGTGAAATGGTCTGGATAACTGATATTTTATGTGCTCCCCACATTCATCAGCAGAAGATGTAATATGTTTCCTTATTTTAAGCAATCAATGAACTACTAAATGTACTTTTCTATTTTTAACACATTTCTCAACAACTGCATGCAGATCTACCATTACTGGAATGTACATAAGCCTCGCAAACGAACAAATCACCATGTACAAACACTGAGCACCAGCAGTATTTGTACCATTAGTTCAGATTTCATTTTTCCTGCTAGACAGTGAAATAAAAGGGGAAAAGATTCATTGTGGGATTAATCCATCTTTCAACGGTTATTTTAAATAACTAGTCCCAGAAAAGTACAATATCAGGAAGTGCTGAAAACATATTGAGCTCACAGAGTATGCACAGAAAAATAGGAAACACAAGTTTAGCAGGAAACAAAATTTAACTACTGCTTCACAAATGCATGAGTATCTAATTTAAATTAACAACAAGGTGCAGACATGGGAACATCTCAATCCTATTCATACCACATTTTGCCCTGATGACAGTCACACTCAAAATTCAAATATTGGAGAATATTTCCCAACAACCCTCCTATAATATTGAAGGTCCAGAAAATTAACCTAACAAACACAGACTGGAAGAAAAGCTTATGCTTCTATTTTAAAGAGGTAGAGACAGAGTGGATGCTAAATCAAGTAGTTTTTAAACATTGACATTCTGCTTCAATACTGTGAATAAGTATCTGGATCTGTAGATAACCTCACTATGAATTTTACTGGTCTGTTTTAAATACAGTCAAGCAGAAATCAAACACAGTTCTTCCTTCTTGTTAAGACTCACTGACTGTGTTTATTTTTAACAAATTAATAATTATGCTTTATTAAAAAAAAGGAAAATAAGAAAAAATAAAAAGAAAGCAAGCATGAATTTATTGGTGCAAAGCAATTCACTCATTTAAATTTATAGCTGGTAAGTTTATTACCAAATAATTTTCGAGGCTTTAAACATGAAAGTCGCTACTGAGAGCTTCTTAGTGATGCTAGCAAAATAATTTTCTTAGAAATTTCTCTGTCCAGTAGTTTATTCTGAAAGTCCATTATATCCAGAATAAAGAAACATACGATAGATATGTAGTTAGAAGTACCTGTCTCTGGAGACTATGTTTTGCCTGTGTCCTCAATCTTCAAAAATAAAACGCTATAGAATCATAGAATCAAAGAACAGTTAGGGTTGGAAAGGACCTTAAGATCATCTAGTTCTAACTCCCCTGCCATGGGCAGGGGTTTTATATTACCTATTCAAATGTTCTAAAAGCAACTTTATTGCAGTTTCCAACATCTACTCATGATAGGGATGATGAAGCAGTTATATGAAATCCTTAAATACCCATTGGAGCAATGCCTGACATTCAGAAGTAGACATTTGCACATGTATTTTCCAAGATTTTGAAGTAAAGAGTCATATAGGGAGCCCACTACATATTTAAGTGTTCGATCAATTAGAAATCATCATCAGAAACAACTAATATTAGGTACTCCTTCCTAACACTTTATTTTGCAATTATTAGAGCTGTCACAGATGGAAGCAGTGAATAAACAGAATATTCTACCTCAACACTACAAAAATGTATACATATTATTCTACTTTACCTTACAATGAAGTAAAGATTTACTGACATCAGTAGAACAACCAGTTTTCAAGATGAAGATAATCTCAATGTTCTTGACAAACATACTGATGTGTTTTTGTACAACCATACATCTGGGTTCTGGAGATAAGAAAAACACAAACACAAACTGTCACATGAAAGGGAAACCATGAGGTGATCTGAGAAAATAAACCAAAACTATGAAATCTGAGGAAAACCTCACTAGATCAAAAGCACAAGACAGTGTGTAATAATTACATAAAGAAGGCTGCAGAAAAACAGGTAATAACTACATTACAAAAGCTGCAGAAAAGTATACCACAAAAAATATTCATACAAATTATCACTAGACAGAAACATCAAGACTCCTTTTAAAATATCCGAAATATGAAAGATCAAAACGGCTGGACGAATCATACTTGATCAAGTTAATATTTTCACAACCCCCAATTCTAAACTTTGCCAACGGTCATTTTAAAAGATGTACAAAGGAAAACATTGCCAAAGGTGAGCACAGAAAAAATACAGACTGCTTAACTTTCATTCTATATAAGTACAAAAATACAGATGACATTCATTCCAGAGCATGCCTGATCCTGAACTGATTTAAATGGATGGTGAAAATTACAAATGTGTCTAGGGCCATTAAACACATGTTAAGCTGTAATAGCTTTTAAAAGTAAAGAGATCTATTTCACGGGGTACAACAATAATCCTTGGTTTTCCAGGAAAATAGACAGTGTATTCATCCTACTCTTCCTAACTTTTCAAAACCCAACTAGATTGCAAAGTTAATTCCCCTAAGGTTTTAGCCTGAACAGACTAAGTGTAAATAAGACTCCAAGAAGTTGTGGAGTATTATCTGGAGAAAACAAAAAAGAGGTTAAGAGGCTTTCTCTACTTTCATACTTTTCTTTGACAAGATTCACACCTAACAGCTACTAGATGCCTGTACCTAAAAACAGCAGGTAAATAAACTGTTTCCAGATTTTCAGATGTGATGGAATTTGGTCAGCTTAGGTTGATGACGAAAGATCATTACTAACCACTCCATATATAGCACTGTTTTGGGAAGTGGTATCTTTTGTATTTTTTCAACCATTTCAAAACAAAGTGGATGTGCCATACACAGTCCACCTGAAGCTGTTGGGATATTTTATTTAGTTGATTATTCAAGAAAAGACTGAAGGATAGCAGCAGAGTATGAAACTATTCCTATTGTGCTACTCAGTGGTTAAATATTAACTTTAGTCAAATTATTCAGCTTTACGTACCTCAAGCACATCAATATAGAATTAATATGCTGGTTCAAGCACTCATACATATGTGCTCTAGTGCACACAGTCCAGCCAGTATGTTTATTTGGAGCAAGTCAAATAAGTCTGTGACATAAAATTCATTGATCAACAAGCTTTGGGCGCAGAACATCTGCATGCACCAGAAAGACAGAATTCACTGAGTATACACTGCATGATGCTAACATATGCATTTTTCTGAGAAAATCTTGAGAAACTTAAATGATCTCTGACATATTTGATGCTTTACAGAACTCCCACAGATTATGAACTCTCAGAAGTTCTTTCCTCTGTTGTTGTTATATATGGGCCTTCTTCGTCTGTGAATTTGGTGCAGTGCAAAAGGCTTGCAATCTATGGATCCAGAAAAAATTTCCTAAAAGCTCCATGAATATCAGCTGGTAAAAGTTATCTGAGAAGGCATTATCAACCCTAGCTGAAAACCACCATCGGTAGACACTTGCAGCATGAATCTAGGTTCCCACACACATTAACAGACAGGTTTTTTTCTGTTTACATGCAAAACTGGGTACAAAATTGTGTGGTTTCCTCTATTTCTATCTCTAGATTTGTGAATAGTGAAGATATTCCTGTGAATTTTCTTGACTAGGGAGTTTATATAAAAAATATTTAAAATATAATTCCTATTGCTCTCTTAGCAAAAGCAAAACAAGCATACAAACTTTGAAAAAAAAAAAAAAAAACCAAAAAACCAAACATTTTCAGCTACATATTAGAAATCAGAGAGCAGGTTCAAGTAGGTTTTTACCCACCATCCAACACATTATACCTATTTCAGTTACTTTAAGCTGATCCATATTTTCTTTATACCATTCCAGCAAGCCATAAACCATACCTAAATTTTTTGTCCACAACTTAAGAGAAGTTACTACAGTTTGAGAAGCAGGCCAAATATGAAAGACTAACTATATTCAGAAATTAAATGTACCTTGTATCTATTTATTTTCCCCCACAGAAGGAGTTATAGCTAAGTGTACCTGAACTATGCAAGATTCATTTTTGAAGGCAATGGAAATAGCATTGGGTGAAAATGTAGACAGATTGTCCCATAAAACTGGACATTTTGCAAAACTATTTGCACATGGAAAAAAAAAATAATGTGGGAAATGAGAAAAAAAGACTGAATATTTTTTATGTCTTTCATCTTAAGCAGCACAACTTTTTTGGTTTGCCTAATTTTCTTAAAGTACTAAAGATGAACTGTTCCTAAAAATTCACGTGAGTGATTTGCCGCTTTTTCACAGAGAGCTGTTGAGTGTCTGGCAGCAATTTGTGGGTAATAGACTAGAAATGCCAATTTCTGTAAATTATGTCCTTAATGATCCTTTGTTTCACAGTTTGACTAATACTGCTGCTTTCATCTAGTCTCTGCAGTAGTTTTTATATAACCAGGCATAAGTCAGGAGACCCTAGCCTTTCCACGCATTTTGATGGTGCATGCCCTAGGAGTTGATCAATAGAAGTGGAATTTGCTTTGTGAAATTACTTTCAGAAAGACTAGTCTCAGTAAAGCAAGGTCTTCCAATACACACTGACGATGTGGAAATCTGTTCTCAAAAAAGGCTTATCTACTGGGTACTTGGTTTATTCTACTGTTGGAATTTCACTGAAAATCCCTAAAAACATTAAGTATAACAAAAATCTGTTGGTTTTCCGAAGTAGGAGAGCAGGGAGCCTAAATTCATAGACTTATAAATTTAATAAACATTGGATATTTTTTCATACTTATGCAAGACAGATACATAGAATTTGAAAGCCCAAAAGAAAGGAAGGAAGAATAAAATAGTAATTTTATTGGAAGAACTTATACTATTTTCTGTTGTTGTTTTCAAAGAGAGTGAACAATCAAAAACCTGTTCATTAACCAGCTCCTTCAGGCACATTTTAAAATAAAACACATTTCAAGTAAGAATGTTCTCTGCCTTTTCTGTAGCTCACCTTAAAGCTGATTTCATGTACTTGCATTAGTCATTTTCACTCATGGTCTTCGTTGAACTATTGCTCCTCACATTAAGTTTCTCTTCTGAACCCTGTTTATTTGAAAAATATTTATTCTCTGAATGCGGGAAAAAATGCCTTGAAATGTTATTACTATACATAAGATATGCATCTACTATTTGTATTTGTTTTCACAGTTTTAGCACTCATTTTTAATTCTGTCTGTTTGGAATTTCATGGAGGGCTACGAAAGTGAGATGCAGAAAAAGAAAAATCAGGTAAGCAGAGTGGTAGAGATAGTAAGATGCGGTTTACTTCAGCTTCTGTGATCACCAGTACTCCATGTCCTCCTAGATCTAGCAGAAGCACACACTAGATCAGCAACAGCATTTGCAGTAAAGGCCTTTCCAAGTCCATTTCCACTTTTTCTGGTCCCAATAGTGCCTCTCAGTGTTAAGAGCACATTCTTCATTCCACGCATCAATAATCTTTAGAGACTCACCAGCAGTCCACCTCAAGAAATCTCCAGCTGGAAAAAAAAAAAAAGCTTATTGTTTCCTCATGAACTTTTCATTGATTATACTCTGTATTAATAATTGATAAATCTCATGACTTCACACTAAACTTCCAGCTCTAGTTTCAGCACATTTCTGTTAGTCCTCCAGAATTTCAATCTGAGCTTTCTGACTGTTTGCTATATTGCAACAAGCCTTAATACTACTCTTGGAATTACAGTAACTGAAATTTACCTGAACTGCTGAGCTGACATTTCTATTCTTGACAGTTATTAAGTTATTTATGGGCACCAATTTTAAAATGCCTGTAAACAATGCGCTGGACATTTGGGAGGATGACCACCTTATGAGTTCAATATCAGGCAAACATTGCATAAAAGGAAATAAAAAGCACATTCAGTCCACGTGTTTAGCAATTTTGCTGATAAAAATTATCTAGACGTTTCACAATTTTAAACTCTTTAAATTATTAATTTCAGCCTTAAACATGATATCACATTCTAGTTTTTGTCTATGTTCCTGTGCTTCTGCAGTTGAGCAAGTGGGAGAAAAATATACAGGAAACAGTAATCTACTAAGCAAACCTTTTTCCAAACCCAGAGAGGATGTAGAGTTACATCAGGCAATAGAGACATCAAAGTAGTCATTCATATGGATTTTAAATATCCAAAGTGCATTTTGTTTCATGGAAAGGAAGTTTATTCTCTTCCCACACCTCAGTAATTAGCAACTTCTGCTGACCAGTACAAAGAGAAGGTTAAGTCAGTGTCCAAGTTACAGTGTATGGTCCAATACCTCTGCAGATAACCCACAAGTCTAGGAGTACTCAAAAACTGTTCCTCACTGTACCTTAGCTTTTAATGATACACAAGACTCCATACAGGGTTACCTGGATGACATGCCTGTGATGCATAGAAAGATAAACTAGATTCCCTTTTTAATCTGTAATGTTTTATTATTAAAACTTTCATACATTGCAGAGGGGAGGGGCAGGGAGAGGTACAGGGAATGGGTATGTCCTTTGAGACCAACAAATCTTAGCTGTCAGCTTCAGCCTTCCTGTGCTGACAAATAGAAAAAGAACAGAAAATAAAATACCTAAAGTCAAAATAGCTTGAAGTTTATAGAGCTTAATGAAATTCACTTCTGCATCCTGAGGTTATTGCTTTCAACAGACTCACAGAGAAGCAGCTAAAGAGGATTTGAGAGTTTTCAGTAGTCCATAAAAGGACAGAGAGATTTACAAACAAGTCTCTTTTTAGGGGGAAAAAATTGCCAGCTGTGTAAGCAGTTCAAAGAAAAGTGACAAGTAACAGCCACCACCATTTTTTGAGGGGAATTGATGGGGAAATTTGGTGGGTGATAGCTAGATCAGGGCACACCTTAATTAAAGTGCAAATAAGAAGATCAGGACGCTGACAGATTCCCCTCAGATTCCAGGCAGAGACCTGGAAGGGCGCGGGGTTTTGTTGCTTAGTCAGGCTGGGTATATGTGGTGAGCTGTTGTATTCTCTTCCCTTGTATTTCTCTTGTTATTATTATTATTGGTGGTAGCAGTAGTGGTTTGTGTTATACCATTACTAACATATACCGTTACTAAACGGTTCTTATCTCAACCTGTGGGAAATGCATTCTTTCTATTCTCCTCCCCATCCCTCCAGGAGCTGGGGGAAGAAAGAGGGGTGAGTGAGAGAGCAAACTGCATGGATGATTTATGGCTTAAACCACAACAATTATATATTCAGATTTGGTAATCCATTACTTCGAAAAAATGTCCCATGTTCTGAAAGTACTTTTGGACTCCAACATTAGAAACGAAAAATTATGTTAAGTCATAAAAAGTGCTCTGGAAAACTGAATTGACTGAATTGGCTGAATATAACACAGTCATTGCCATGCTTCTCACAGTGAATCACAGAATCATAGAATAGTTGGGGCTGGAAAGGATCTTAAGATCATCTAGTTCCAACCCCCTTGTCATGGGCAGGGACAACTCACACTAAACCATGCCACTCAAGGCTAAGTCCAACCTTGAACACCACCAGCAATGGAGCATTGGAACATTCACAACTTTTTGGACAACCCATTCCAGTGCCTCAACACCCTCACAGTAAAGAACTTCTTCCTCATATCCAATCTAAACTTCCCAATTTCCCCAGTTTAAGTTTGAACCCGTTACCCCTTGTCCCTAATGAAGAGTCCCTCCCCAGCATCCCTATAGGCCCCCTTCAGATATTGGAAGGCTGCTCTGAGGTCTCCAC
>JANRGW010025054.1:0-21248 GCA_024733675.1 Psilopsiagon aymara | reverse complement strand
CTTGTCTCTAAGTTGGAGAGACATCAATTTGATAGGTGGACCACTCGGTGGATAAAGAACTGGCTGGATGGCCTCACGCAGAGAGTTGTGCTGAATGGCTCAATGTCCAGCTGAAGACCAGTAACGAGTGGTGTCCCTCAGGGGTTGGTGTTGGGACCGGTCTTGTTCAACATCTTTGTCAGTGACATGGACAGTGAGATTGAGTGCTCACTCAGCAAGTTTGCCGATGACACCATCTTTGTGGTTCGGTTGATACACTAGAGGGAAAGAATGCCATCCAGGGGGACCTTGATATATGCTTGTGAGGTGGGCTGATGCCAACCCGATGAAGTTTAACCATGACAAGTGCAAGGTCCTACATCTAGGTGGGAGCAATCCCAGGCACAGCTACAGGTTGGGCAGAGAAGAGATTGAGAGCAGCCCTGTGGAGAAGGACTTCGGGGTGTTGATTGATGAGAAAATGAACATGAGCCAACAGTGTGTGCTCGCAGCCCAGAAAGCCAACTGTATCCTGGGCTGCATGAAAAGGAGCGTGACCAGCAGGTCGCGGGAGGTGATCCTGCCCCTCTACTCTGCTCTCATGAGACCTCACTTGGAGTATTGTGTACAGTTCTGGTGTCCTCAACATAAAAAGGGCATGGACCTGTTGGAACAAGTCCAGAGAAGGGCCATGAGGATGATCAGGGGGCTGAAACGCCTCCCGAATGAAGGTAGGCTGAGAAAGTTGGGGCTGTTCAGCCTGGAGAAGAGAAGGCTGTGTGGGGATGTTATAGCAGCCTTCCAGTATCTGAAGGGGGGCTATAAGGATGCTGGGGAGGGACTCGTCATTAGGGACTGTAGTGATAGGAAAAGGGGTAACGGGTTCAAACTTAAACAGGTGAAGTTTAGATTGGATATAAGGAAGAAATTCTTTAATGTAAGGGTGGTGAGAACCTGGAATGGGTTGGCCAAGGAAGCTGTGAATGCTCCATCACTGGCAGTGTTCAAGGCCAGGTTGGACATAGCCTTGGGTGACATGATTTTGTGTGAGGTGTCCCTGCCCATGGCATGGGGGTTGGAACTAGATGATCTTAAGGTCCTTTCCAGGCCTAACTATTCTATGATTCTAAGGCATCTGATTTATGAAGCCTAATTTGTGACATGGAAGGACTTCTCTCACTGAGATTTGATTCCCACTCTTCCTATGCAAACTGTCATTTTACTGCAAGTTTCAGAAAATAGGGAAGATTTGGGTTTTGGTTTATATCTTTCACCAAAGGATTCAGTTTGTGAAGTGCTTGAATAAGAATTTCATTTTTATAAGAACAGAGTAAGTTTTCTGACTTGTGGTCCCAAACATTATTATGTGTTTGAGAGAACAAAGAAGTAAAAACTGAAACAAATAAATGTTAGACTGCTTATCTCAACCCTGAATGAGCTCATAGGTAATTTGCACCCAGACTTTTGTGCCCACACATTTTACTACCTCAAATAAATCTTCTGGTTTCACCTTCTGCTTCTTCCCAGTGTATTTTTGCTATGCTAAGTAAGTGTATCTCCCTTTCCAAAGAACTGGTTTCACTCCTGTAGTATATAAATTTTTATTTTTTTTAATTGTCCAGTAAATTTTATTTGAAATTCCAGATGAGCTTTAATCTGAGATTTTTTGGGGTGATACAAGTATTTCTGTTGACAATATGTTGGCATGACAATCCTATCACGATTTTGCATCTCTTTACTCGGAGAAATTAATAGCTCTTCGTCCTTGGCCTCCTTTGTGTCTTCAGTTATGGAAGCAGCTCAGCAGAAGTTCTTGTTTCCATCCTGAAGTGCGCAGCCTCTCAGCTGAGGCTAGCAGACCTTTTGATTGCTCATGTCCCACGTTTCTTTGTTGCAGTTTCTGGACCTTCTTTTCATCACCAGTGAATCCTGACTTCAAGTTCTCATTAGCATCCTTATATTTAATATTTTATTGAGGAAAGTATTAAACCTCATTAATCTTAAAGCCTGTCCCTAAAGTACTTCACCAGTAACCTCTTTCCTATATGAATCATCCTTTTTCTGTGTAAACCACTGGACTCTGCAGCCGCTTCCAGTTCACCTTTTGAACTGGTTGTGAATATTGGAGATGCTCTACTGAGTTCCAGATAGATTATGAATTACTGGTTTTGTTGTATTTGTTTTTAACCCAAAATAGTGGTACTGCTAGAAAAGAAAGATTTCATGTCTAGCTGGGTCCTTTCAAAAACTGTTTCAAAACCTCAGTATCTCTACAGGTGTGTAATACCCTAGGACAGTGTTGCTGCTAGAAAGAAATGGGCATAGTCATGATTTGTAATCAGCTACTGATTTGTATGAAGACTGAATTTATTTCTGCAAAACTTAGCACAGTGAACTTTTTAAAGCAGACTATTCTTGAATTTTAATCTTTTTCAGTGTTTGGAAATGAAGTTCAGTTGCACTTTTTGTATGTTGTATGTCACAAGGAGGAGTTATAAGCAGCAATTTAACATGCAGAATTTCCATTTCTGAATGTTTTTTAATCAGAAATGTATTAGTTCCGAAAGGTGTCTTTTCAGCTTTCCAAGTATAAGCTAACAGGTATGGACCCATTTGCACTGAGAGAAAAATTATCCTACTTGCAAACGAGTTTCAAAAAAGTAGACTGCTTATGGTTATTAGGAGATCCTGTAGCAATCTTTGTCCTGGCATGCTCATCCATTCCTGCTTTAGATGCTTACCAAGTCATGTATCCCCATCATCTCAGAAAATACCTTCCCCTTACTAATATTTGCTTTAGGTTTGATTTAATACTTCATTACTTATTTTCTATCTGTCTTCAGCTGTCCATGGTTTAATTTCAAACCAGTGAACAGCAGTTTCTAAGTGGCGTCACTACCATAGTTCTCATGTAACTGAGTGGGGTCAGCCCTTAAAACAGAGCTGGTCAAAGGGGAAGTTTTCCTGGCTGTTTTCCTCAAGTAAGGGTGTCTCTCAGGAAGCTTTCTCATGTTTCATTAGGAGGAATAGCTGATCTCTCAGTTCCTATGTGTATTTCACATTTGGGAAAGTAGGTGATGCAGCACTCCTAAAGACATGGTGACTAATGTATTGATATATCAAGCAAATTTGTTATTCAGTACTCAGTGCAGACAAATACCGCACATTCAGTTTGTGGTAAGCATAATAGTAATCAGTACCAGATGAAGAATGTGTACTCAGCCTCCAACTTTAAGTAAAGGCTTTTTTCTCAAATGACACGTTAACTTATTCCAGCAATGAGTGAATCAAAGTTTAATGATAATAATGAGGCTAAATAAACAGAGTTTATGCATAAAATAAATGTGAATGGTCATAAATATCAATTTAGTTCCAGAATCTTAAAGATTTTAAGTCAAAAACTTTCCACTATGATCATATTTATTTTTTCTTAACTGCTGGCTATTTACCTCCACTCCTGTCTTAAAGCCAGTTTCTCTTTTGTATCGAACACAAGAAATATCATATCAAATATTGAAGGAAAATGTTGTGTAGTAACATAGCACAGTGGTGGTTCAAATACAGTCATAAACAATGGATGGCAGTTATAGTAAAATAAATATTTGGCATAATTAATACAAAAAACGCGATAGTTTTGTTTAGACTCTTTCAAAAAGGCTTGGCAGTAAATTTTTTTTTTCTGAATTTTATTAGAATAAAGGGTTAATTGGGTTGATTTATATTGCTACTATAGGAAAAGATTAAGAGTTTAACTGAAGACTCCCCATGTCCAGCTGAACTGAGATATATGCTTTTTCATCAGTCTGGATCATTTACCTTTAGGAGAATTACTGTATTATAATGGTATTAATTATATTTATATATATATAATAGTACATATTATACATATATTAATACTAAAAATTATGGTATTAGGGGAGATTTAAAAATGGTTGCCACAGTTGTAGTAACTTTTTGCTAAAATGGGTGTTGACATTGTTTAGATATTGTCAGAAAATGGGTCAAAGTGTTTACTTTATTAAAAGATAAAATCAATGCTGCCATGTGAGGAAGTGGGAGTGTTCTACTCTAGATAATCTGTATGTGATGTGCAGTTTTCAACATGATTCCTGCCCAGGGCTTGGTGGGATTCATGCACAGACCCCTTATCTGAGTGTGATGGTATTCGTACCTCAGTGTGTTGAACCCTTTAAGCCTCTGGTGTGTCCAAATAGGCATTCAGAGCAGTTCCAGTGCGAGTTTGTACTCCGGTTTTGTTCTCTCCCTGGTTATCTCTCCTGAGATGCTGTTAATGGTTTTGTGGAGATCATTTCTGATGCAGGGACATGCTGTAATGAAGACATAAAAGGCACCATTCATTCTCCGAAACAGAGACGTCTGTCCTGCATGGCCTCCAGCTGAGGGTCCAGAAGGATGTAATTCTCCCTCCATGGCAGTGTCAGACCTGCCAGGCCTGTGTGAATGTGGAATAAATACCATGGAGCATCTCATGGTACTAGATAGAACCCTGTCTTGAGGCAGCTGAATTGAGCCCTGCTTGTTTACTTCAGGTGAAATAAATCAGTTCGAGCTCCATTGACTGTACTGGTTCCTGTTGGGGGCAGGGAGAAAGCAGAGGCAGAGCATTTTTATATACATGCATTCAGGTACCTGAATTTAATCTGAAACTGAATCCCATATATGCAGCAAAAAGCAGGGTACTTACTATCTTCTTTGATACATGGGTCACAGGCTGGAAATTGTTGATATACCACTCTCTACCAACCTAAAGCCATTGTGGTGCATACTCTCCTTTAAATAAAATGTGGCATTCTGGTAAAGGAAGTGTAAGATACATTCACCCTCGCTAAGTTTGTGCACCTGACCAGGTTAAGTGGAATCTGTAGCTGTCCCTCTGCAGTCAAGGGGGGAAAGGCAGATAGCTCTATAAAAGAATTTGGATCTCGAGCACCTGAATTGGCGCTAGGAACAGTACTTTCCATCAGCTATATAAGATATGCAACTTGATTAGAATCCTTACTGATTGCTACAGTTTAAGCAAAATGAATCTTGACCTAAATTGTTGTATGTTAGAGCTTCAGAGAGAGCCCCTAAAATGTAAACCAGGTGCAGTAAACAGTCTGCGAGGAGTGAGAAGTGATACCCCAGGGATGTTAGGGAGGCAGGCAACTAGCAAAGAGATTTGGTGGCTGGCTGACTCAAGTGTTGGGCTGACTGTTGAATTTGAGTTAGGAGTTATTTTCTTTCTCATCTTCTTTAAAAGCATGGCCTAGTGATTTTGTGTCAGGGGTGTGATTAGGTAATGTAACCATGACCTCCAGTCTGTGTCTTCTCCATGGTGAATTCATGAAAGAACAGGGATTATTCCAGTGGGAAGAAAGGGGAAAACACTGATTAATTCCCGGGACTACTGAAGTATCCCTAGAGTAAACTAATGTTCTTTGGGAGCAGTTTCTGGTAATTCTTTTTGTCCTCCAACAATGATTTCTGTTTGTGGGACAAAGCTCTCTTCTGAGTTTAGTAATCTTCTCTCTGGAAAACAGAAGAGCTCTTCTGGGAAATAAAACAAGGTTTCTGGGAAATAAAACAAGGTGACTAAAAAGAAAGAGACCTGAGTCTCATTCTCCCTGGAGAGCATCTCTTCTGAGCAGAAGTCCCTGGTGCAGAACTGCTTCCCCAGAGTTTTGTCCAGCTGGTAGGAGCTGCATGTTTGCTCTCACTTGGGTCTGCAGAATTGCTGAGCAAGAAGTAATAACTCTTGCAGGGATGTGACTCTTCTCATAGGTGGTCAGCTTCAGCCTTTAGGCCCTTCTCTTCCACTGTATTTCTAACCCTGCCACAGTGAGTTGTCCACTTAATTACAACAATGCTGAGTGTTTTTCAAGATTAAGAATCAAAGCTGAAAAGTAGGAGGGGTGAGAGAATTGTCCAAATATGAAGTATTGGCACCTGTACTACCCTGCATCTCTCCATCAGGGGTCATTACAATGCCGAGGTTCTGCTGATGGTGACAGAAATGCTACAACCTCCTGTCTTCCAGCAGCAACCTCCTATCTCAGCAGCTCTGCTTAATACCACTGATGATCTTGAGGGAAAGCCAGTTTAAAAATACTAGATTAACTTCTACCCATCTTTCAAGCAGCAGCGTCCATTTTCTGAATGAGGTGATATGGGCTGAATACCTGCAGGCAACTCAAATTCATGATTTAGGGGGTTTCTTTCAACCCTGTGTTTGCTCATTGGTGTTTGAGTTGCCATAACCTTAATTAAGGTTGTCTTCTTACAGTGTTTTTTTAAAACATGTTCTTGGAAGCATTGGACTGCTTATGAGTTTAGAGCAAATTAACAATGCTTCTTCTTTTTTTCTTTTTTCTTCCCTCTCTAAAAGCTGTTTTACAATATGTCTCTTGTAAACTTGCAGCTTTCAAAGTTTCTGTATCAGAATGTGAATTGATTATGGGATTTGGCGGATCGTATCCCATTAGCTCTTTGGCTTGTAGGAAACAGCCCTTGACCCATATTTTTAAGCTTTATTTCATAAATGTTTTCAAAACTGTCTGAAGATCAAAAAGCATGGTCATTCATTTAAATTTACTTGAAGACCAGCGGTTCATGGCTAATGAATGTATGGTTTATTAATCAAATGTATGTAGCTGAAAGAAGCCAACTACAATTCACTTACAATTGCGATTTTACCCTATTTTAACGTTATTTTAATGAGCTACAGATTTGAATGTGGGCTTTGTTCATCTGTTGCTTCCACTCAATTGCAGTTTCACCCTAAGAAGACACAAGACAGATTGATCAGGCTTCCAGTCATTGTGAGACTTAAATGAAGTGAACAGGGCCTTATGTTTCAAAACCAAATGAGAGGATTAAAGCCACAAAGAAAAAAAAAAAAATCTCCTATGTTATCTGTCTGCTGTTCTTAAATTTGATTAAGCTACTTGCCACTGAGCACTTTTGGTTTTACTGTAAATACAGCCTAGAAATAAATTTTCATGGCCGCAGGCACCAATCAGCAAGTGATACCATGAATAATTAGCACTTAGAAACACTTGTTCATGTTAGAATATTTCTTTGACTGCCATTTCCAAAAACACACTCAGATAATAGGACAGTACATCTCTTTAAGGTCTAATTGGGATAGAGCTCTGTGCCAGCAGTTACAGTAGTAGTATAAGCAAAGTTTTCTCAATATTTTTTTTGTATGTGTGTAATACAAGTCTGTATTTTGTGAGAACAGAAAAAAAAAAAAAAACAAACCCAAAAAGAATAGTCCTGGGTTAAACTATAATAATATGATGTATTCATATTTTTTTAACTACAGCATTCAGGTTTGGGCTATAAAAGGCGCTTTTGAATCTGAATATGACCATATCTAATATTATCTTCATAAAATGTAAGCAGATTGCAACGACCTGTAAAATAATGAAATGGCCTGTGAAGACAGTGTAAGCAAGAATTCTGTATCCTTCTTTATTCTTATTCTGCTTTATTCTTAAAGGCACTCGAGTTGGCTTGAGAATGTCTGCTAGAGAGAAGCAATCCCTGTGAGTTATACTGGACATAAACTCTAGGAACAGCAATGTAGGAGCATAGCTCAGTTTTATGGACTTTTGCTTTGGTTTGTATGTTTAACTTTTGACATAAGTGTGTTTGAACTGTGAAGTCCATCAAGAAATACTGTGAAAATATTCATCACACTCTAATAATGCTATATTTTTCACATGTGCTTAATTTTCCTATTTTATAATTTATTTTGATGCCAATTGCACATTTCTGCGTTTGATATACACCTTTTTTGTTCTGAATTGCCTTTTGAATTTTTCATGAAAAAAATGTTAATTAGCAGAGCAATCTAATATATATGTTATTTCGCCCTACTGTAGGGTGACTTTCAGTGCAGAAAATCCTGTCTGCAGATTCTGGTGGCCTGGCTAATGTGAGGTATCTCCATGGGGCAGGCTGAATTTGCAGCTGGTGAAACTGAGGCAGAGAAGGAAAACCTAGACTTTCTGAAGGATATCTTAGGTGACTGGTGTCTCTATGCAGAAAATGAAACACAGGCTGCTGTAATCGTGCCACTCTTGACCTAGGCAGGGTAAGAGCAATGAAGGGTAGGGAAGCTGTGACAGTGGTCAGCAAATGGACTTGGGGGCAGCCTGGGTGTATCTTCACTGGTTCTGCCTGTAGTACCAAGATGAAAGCTAACTGAAGATTGCCTTACTAGACTGTGAACTGTGTCTTCATTCAACATCCTAAGGACAAATGCAATATAGAAATTGTAAGATTATGATCAGATTTAAGAGTCACAGGCTCCCAGATTTGCATGGTTTTCTCTTGAGCATTCAGACTCTCCTTGTCTTGTCTAAGTGTTAGACTAATGTCTATCAGTCTCAGGAATTAAATGTGTGAGAATGAACACATTGATAAGAAAAACTAATTTATAATCAACACTGAGTCTTTATGCAAAAATTTAGAATAATGCAGGTCTTAAATCTGTCTGATTCCCACACATTGTTTGTTTTTAAATAATGTGCTGCATGAAGTACATTTTTTGTGTTCTGGGAAGATGATCATTAATAGACCTTTGTGTTTTCTCAGCCTTTGTGTGGCCATATGTAAACTTGAGTAACCGAGTTCTGTTGTGTACATCTGTGTCTAGCTGAAGTCAAAGGTGATTTGATTTTTTTTTTCACTCCAAATCAGAATTTAAATTTAAGTGAAAAAAAAATATTGGTGTGAATATGAAGCACAAATATTCAGCTTCTGTATGTTAGTTTTTATGCAAATCTATGGTATTATGTAAGAAGAAAGCTTTAAGAAATATTTGCATGTATTTTTAAGAAGATTGAATTATTTTATCTTTCATGAAAGTATATGTGAAGACAAAAGCACATAGTGCAGTGAAATTTTATAAAGCATTTGTGGGCTCATTTTCTGCAGTGCAGAGTGTTGGCAGCACAGTCAGTGAATATTTCTGTATAGATTCACAGTGTTAAACAAATTTCTCTTGACATTCAGTATATGTAAGTAACAGAGAATATAGTTCATTTCGTGTTCAGTCATCTAAAATCAAAGCATTTGGGATATTATTACTTAGCTTTGATATAAATGAGTAATCTACCATGTATTAAGCTTGCTCTGTTTAAACTGAAGTTTCCAGATAGCACAGGTTGCCATCTGTATTTTTTCATATTATTATTGCCCTCATAATAAGTTCAAGGTGAGATTTTCAGGCAGTCAGTTACAAGTCAGTTTTCATATAAACACTTCAGAAAAGCTATCTTGACATCAGCAGCTTATTAAGTCTTCCATCTATAATTTAAATGACTACACCTGTGTTATTTTTATTTCTTCATTATTTTGTGGCTGCTCATTTAAAAATGTTTAAAGCATTAAAAATGTCTCTGCAAATATGTGTGAAAGGAGACAATGGTTCTTGTAGTAAAGGCCAGGAAAACACACAAAAGAGGCCACAGTGAGACGATAAACATAAAGGTCCAGGAGATATTATGATGAGGGTCGCAGATACTGTGTTCCAATCAAGCTCAATAAGCTCTGAATTCCTATTATGTTTCTCAAGCCTCCAAAAAGACATGTGAAGAAACCAAAAGTTTAAGTCAAATAAAAAGCACTTAAGCCAAGACCACATGAATGTATAGCTGGGTAATGGAGCTTTCATCTCTGAAATAAAAACAGTTCAATTCAATTGGAACTGAAGTTTCTTCCCCCTTTGAAAAAGTTTATTTTAATGAGTTTCCATTTTATGCGTGGGCTGTTCTTTAATCGATGCTGCTCCATTGAAGTTTTGCCCAATGAAGACACAAGACAGATTGTCCAAGCTTGCGGCTATTGTTGGGAGTTGATGAAGTGTATGGGCCCTTATGGTTGATAACAGAAGTAGATGGTCAGAGCCAATAAATAAAACTTTAACTCTGGTTGTTGGGTGCTTTATACTGAAAAGCTTTCTATTACCATGAATCTTTGGTTTTGAAGGACTTGTGAACCCAAAGGCAGCTTGTAGCTCTGTCACACAGACTAAGTCGGTCAGACAAGCAGCAGTCTGTCCTATCCGATAAACCCAGTTTTGTCTTTTTGAATCCTAGACTTCTCTTCAGGAGTCAACATTGTTAATATCTTGACAGACCATTAACTTCATAATGCATGTATCTGCTGCCCTGTTGGTTTATCATAAAAAGTTGATGTTTGCAGAATTTAAATTTTACTGCCCTTACTCATGGTTTTAAAAAGCAAATATTAGAAAAAAAAAATTTAACAGCTGTTTGAGGAAATTACTAAAATATTTTTGTGACAGTGCTGAGAGTCACAAGTGCAAAAGAACCATGAAAAGATTCATATTCAATATAGTAAGAAATCAGAATGTTAATCTAGGGTTTTGAGGGGTTCTCAATAAGGTAAGGGATTTATTTTGCAGATAGAGCAGTCCCGGAGCCAGATTTGTTTGTCATTTGATCTGAAAAGATCTCAGTGAACAGAGGAGCAAATACAAATCAATTAAGATATTCTGCATATTTACTGAAGAAATGTCATTCATTTCAATTTTAAGGAGAAAACCTGTTTAATATTGGTGTTATAGCTGGTTTTGTTTGAGCAGCAATACTCAGAGCATGGCAGCTAGTGGCTGCCTCACTTTGGAGATGCCATGAAGATACAGTGGGAGGTACTTGGCTTTAGGGTATCCTGGAGTTTCCTGATTCTTGAGGCAAAAGAAAAGTCAGGAGGTGAAGAATTCTGAATGGATGGGAAAATGGAGGGAGTGCAGGTGTGGGTACACTTGGGATGGATGGCAGGAAGGAGAGGTTGTTTGTAAGGCAATAGGAGAGAGTTTCTGTGGGAATGTCTGTCTACTTACACGAAGGTCACTTAAGACCTTCCAATTTTCTGTGGTTCTTACCCTTCTTCAACATCTAGGTAAAGGAAGATCTTTCAGTGGTGTGTGAAGTGGCTTGACTGATATTTGTCACGTGGTTATTCTTTGTTATTCGTTACATCTGAATACAAGAAACCAGTTTTTTATAGGGAAGGGTGGTCAAAACATTGGAACAGGTTCCTTAGAGAGGTTATGGGGTCTGACATCTATCAATACATGGTCCTAGACATGGACCATGGGCAATATGAGCGTTAAATGACCCTGCTTGACCACATGGGTTGGACTGTATGATCTCAAAGGGTCCCTTGCAACAAAAACACCAGAAGTTTTTATCCTGATAGACATGTTGTCTCAGTTCTAATACTCTATGTTATTGGAGTGTGTTTCAGGAAAGAGAGGAGAGAAAGGTGCAGCTTGCATATGGAGTAGGAGGTCATTCTCAGATTGGCTGCCAAAAAAACTCCTTTACTGTAATGATCAGCTTTTAATCTGCAATGGTAATTGAAGCAACATCAGTTTACATACAGTACCTGGGGAAGGTGGGCAAATCATTTTTATGTATGCTTATTGTGCCTGAAAAAAAAAATATTTAGCCTTAATATTTGGTATAGTTGCTTTACTAATTGATACTCTACTGAACAGTGTTGATCATTCTTCAGTCATGCATTTCGTGGGGATGAAAATACTTATTTTCTTCACTAGAAGACCATTTTATCCATCCTCTAGAACAAGTTGGGCTTGCGAGAAGAGGTGGCACAGAAAGAGGAAATAATGTGCAAGATGTGGGAGGTCAAATAGATGCATTTAGTATATACCAAAGAATCCTAGACTGTAGCTGTGGTGCCTCTAAACTGTGCATCAGTGTGTTTAAGGAATGACTTAGGATGAGGTATTGAAGCCCTTTATTGTATGTGCAGTACGCTAACTACTCCTGCAATGCCATATGCCAACCCTAGCTACTCTTCATAGCAGTAAAGATTTCATGTGCTATACCATACTCTTGCAAACTATGCTTTAACTCAGAGTGTGTTAATTCAAAATGTGTGTACAACTCTGTTGGGACATGGGTAGCTGGAAAGGCTGAGCTTACAGTAAGAAGCTTTGAAATACTTGAGAGAAAGACAACTGCTAAAATCTCTGTGAAGACTGGACACAGATGAAGCCAATTCCATGGCAGATTAAAGGTCAGGCTAATTTAGTGTTGACCAAAGTTATTTAGCACCCAAGATGAGTTCCTCAGGCACTTGTGAGCGAGTGAGCTAATTGCAGCCTCAATCCAAATCACAAAGAACTTTTACTGTGCAGGATGTCTTTTGGCTCTCTGAGTAGATAAGTCACTAACTGAAAGGATTTAAAGGTTTGATGCCGGCTCACTCCAACAGATAACACTTCCATCTTTACTATATTTTTCTGTCCGCTGCTGTTGTGTTCTTAGGAACTGGTGGTAGCATGGTTTGTTATTAAAGCAGTCATTATATATTTCCATGAAGCAGGTCTTCTTACTGGTTCCTGCCTCCCTTTTGTAACATACTTGGAGATTTGAGCAGGAAGTGATGTGAAACCCTGGGTATTATGTTATGCTGAGTGGCTTTGTGCAAGCAAATCTTCTTACTGAGGAATATGCAATGTGAGCTCTTGCAGATGAGATTTATTTCCTTGCCAATGCCCATCCTTGCACAAAGGCTTCACTGCCAGCTCTTTCCCAGAGACAGCTTGTGGCTGTACAGACATCCTAAATAGCAGCAGACTGGACGCCCCAAAGAGCCCAGTGAGAGAGGGAGAGGCACAATCATCAAGCAGTGAATTAAAGACTCACTTTGCCACTCCCTGTTAGCACAAAGGGAATTCTCTAAGCAAACACAGATTCTAGAGCTCTCTCTTAGCAGGGAGCAGTGCTCCTTCCTAAGGCATCAGAGTCTGTTCCTGGGTATTACCTGGCACAGGGAGGCGTGCTTGCATTTTCCTCATGAGAAAATTGTTTGTCTCCCTCTACATGTGGTAGGAATTTATTCTTTTTACATCTTAATCAGTTTTATATCAAGCTTCTTTTACCTGGTAATATACCTCAGGTTATAGAGTTCCCTTAATTCCTCTACTAATGGAATTGGAGAATCTGCCTGTTGTTCCCACAGGGTGCCCTGAAGGATGGTTATCTGTGCTTTGCGTTGGATAGACTAGTTCATCTGGGGATTTCACCAGTTTCAGCAATTACATGTTGGGCAGAAGAACCACAGAATCACAGAACAGTTTGGGTTGCAAGGCACCTTCAGAGGAAAGAGTCCTGGGCAGTTAGAGTCTGATGGCACCTTCACTTACTACCATCTTAAAAGCCATTCTCTTTTACATAGCATCAGTAGAGCTTTGGGGCTGAGCTTACCTTAATGAAAGGGAAGGTTGTTGGAAGAGAGCAATTTATCATTTAAGATGATGAAATAAAATGGGCAGTTAGAATCCTGGCTGTAGTTTGGATAAATTTGCAGCCATAGGCCCTTTTCCATGCATCACCTTCAGTTGTGATCCCTGAGGACCATGAAATGCGCTTTGACTGTAGGAAAGGACTAGGATGTACATAACTCCCTGGTGACATTGTGTCACAGGTTTCTGTCATACTCGGAGCTCGGGTTCCATCCAGGAGTGGCACAATTGCTTAGTAACGAGCTTTGGCTTTTCTGGTCAATCTGTAGCAGATAATGACCAAAGCTCTGGAAATCCCTATTGCATTAAGCGTTGTTTCAGGTCAGCAGAGCACTGGCAGCCTGACTTCTAAGTCTTTGGAACATAAAGCAGCATCCAGTAGGAAAACTGTACCAGGTAAAGTAAACTTCTTTTGGCGGAAGATAAGGAGCATTAGAATTTGATTTGTATGGTAAAAGTACTGGCTAGAGGCTATATTGCTTGCTGTCCTTTATTATAATCCCCCAATTGCCAGATACGGGTCAAAAAGGTAAGATGTACTCTTTTGTACAAAAGCAGTGGAGTAATGAGGACATCTGTTTTCATATGGTACTTGACACACACTACCAGAAATTTGATGTCATGCTGTCCAAACTTGTACATCATTGCAGAATTGCATTAGCTTTTCTGATTGATTCTGACAAGTCACTGACAGTTTTTGAGGTGAAACACAGACATGACAAAGGGCAAGCAGAGGCTGCATATGTCAGCTGGAACACTCCCTTGTTGACTTGAAAGGGTGAAAATCTTTCAGTCTTGTCTTTATCTGCCCCTTGCTTCTTTTTAACCTCCCTACCCTTGCCCAGTGTGTGCAGCTTTAGATATTATTTGGTTATAGGAGAGGGTCCTTTCGAATTTTCTCTTCAAATAAGTATAGTGCCAAGGAATCATTTTCTTTTCATGGGTTAATGCCCATAAGGTAAAAAAAAAAATGTAGTTCAATAAATATATTCCTCCAGAATCATGAAAGGTTGATTTCGTTTATCATATACACCATAAACATAGTATTTTGTGGTTTGTATTTACACATGCATAAACTTAATTTATCCTCGTGGTGTCAAGCAAGTCCTTATTTTCTTTCCAGAAAGTGTCAATGTATACGTACTAATACATAGTGTTTTAAACTACCAGTGCTATGAAAAAAAATAGTTGGGGTTTTTTTTTCAATTTGTAAGGGGTTTGGGGTGGTTATTTTTTAAGAAAAATAAGGACAAATTGCATTCCAGTGATTATGTACATAGGTATACACAGGTTTACCAGCTCTGAAACAGCACAGGATTCCCCCCGGTGCTACTGTCAGTAAGGTCAAATGCACCATTTGTTCTCAGTATATGTTTCTAGGTATACTAGCAAAAGAGCAAGTGGTGTGCTGTAGCAAAGCAAGTTGGGTTTGCATTTTATTTTGCTATTTTACATGCTATGTTCTGCTCCAGCCCTTCCCTATGAGATGGATGGTAATTTTTTTGGCCATGACTAATTTTGTTCATTTCTTGAGAAAAAGCTGATGAACAAATGCAGATTTTGGTTGCATTGTAAGTATTTGCTCCTGAAACACTCAGTGTTCTTTCAAAGAAGACTGTAAGGTGGAAGGTGATGCATTGTAGGTGAAATACTGAAGGTTTATTTTATTATTTTAATGAGAAGATAGCTTCAAACTATATTCTTATTAGTAAAAGAAAGCTCCCCTTTGACAAAGTTTATTTAGTTAAGAGCAGGTCTTTTTACAAAACAGTATTGTAATTGCATTAAAGAGTGTATTAAGGAAAAAAGTGAATAATTAAGAAAAATATATTTAACTGTAGAGTCTTAAAGTAGTATACAAGTATTAAACCACAGATTCTATGAATGTTGTTTATATCTGGCTTTTTCATAAGCTAAGAAATTTCATTTTGAAAAGGTTGTGATCTCTCAGTTAGGTTAATGGAAGGCGCTTGCAGTTGAATCACATTATCAGCTCTTCCCAGAAAGAGGAATATGTGAAGCAAAGCAATGAATTTCCCCACCTTATCATCATGTAAATTCCGAGAGACAGCCTTATCTTAGTACCTTCACCCTACTGGACCCTGTGAAATGGAGCAAGTTAGGTGCTTTTGAAATACTTGATCTGTGGTCACCTGTTTTCTTTTTCCTATGGAGATGCAGGCCTCTCCTGGTTGCAAGAGACTTGCTTTTCTCAGTTAACCTTTGCAGACATCTGAGATGATACTGATTGCCCGAGATCTGGGGGTTACACTTTGAAAATTCCTGGCATTTGGAGTGTGGTGTCATCTCATTGTACATGCTGAGCTGCTAAAATTATGCACTGATCAAGCAGTAGTTGCAGTGGCTGTTACAGGTGTAGCTGATATTTCTGTAGCTGTAGAGAGCTATGGTAGTGTAGACCATAGTAGTCAGACCCACGAGAAGCTCAGTCATTGGACTGTCAGAGCTCATATGGGCAAAGCTGGCCCTAGCAAGCGTGTAAACACTACTTCCTTCATCTCCCTCTTGGAAGGAGAAGCACAGTGTGACCATCTTCAGCTTTGATTGTTTCAGATTACAAGCTGAATCAGCCATATTCAGGAATGATTTTGTTCCATTTTGGACACTGGAGTGACTTGAACGAGTAAGCTGCCATTTGGGAAGCCTTGTTGTCATCAGTTTGAGCTGCATACCCACAGAGGAGGATGGCACAAACAGCAATACAAGAGCTCAGACACAAAGCTACATTGACTTGTGGCTGCATTTGATGACCTTAGTGCATCCTTTTGCATTCTTTTTTGCATTTCCAATGCAAGTTTATATGCAAAAACATACATTATCAAACTCTTGCAGCATTTAAGACAAATACAGGGAGCAAGCTGATTTTCAGCGGATACCTTAAAGCATCTCTTTATTATTTTTTTTTTGCTTAAATGCCATTGACTCAAATTTCCATTGTATTTTGTATGGTGAAACTTAGAGATATATGAAAAAGTATTCTCTGTTGATTTTGCATACATAATTTGAGCTCACCAGCTGGAATCACATGTATATGTAAATGACAGCAGATTTGGGCTCGTAATTGTTCAAATTGGCTATGGCATTTGTTATGTCAACCCTGTGTTCTCAGTGCTGCCACTTTGATTTCAATCAAAATTTTGTTAGGCAGGAGTCATGGAAAATCCATTCTTTTAAGTTTGTGACTTCCTCCTGGTGCAGTCTGGAGTCAGCATACACTTAAAGAATTATCTTAGCAAATGGCAGCCTTTTAATAATTTAGTCTGTAGCATAGTCTTAACAGGTTATATTCTTCAGAGACTTGCAAACTGCCCATCAAGATAGCTTCCAGTGCTAATGATGGATATTTCAGTTTAATTTATGAGTGTAAATTAGAATGCCTTTTTTTTTTTTCTCAAATCTGTGTTAATAATTTAATCTCCTCATCTACAAGGGCATGCTGTAGATACTAGTTATTGGGGATAATTGCTAGCCGCCATGCCATTTATGAAATTAGGACCTATATTACATTACATGCATATAAAACTGTATACATTCCTTTACCTAAATGTGCTCTCTCTGGTGTAATTCAGATGGGTCCTGTTTAATCCTCATGTTTGAGTTGGGAGGAGGAGCCTGCTCAGCCCGCAGCATGCTGCTGCTTTCTGGTTTTCAGTGTTTCCAAATTGTTGGCTGTTTCGCTATTATACCCTCTGATTTTTCTGGCATGCCTGGAAAAATCCCTCTCCCTTCTCAAGCCATCTGATCTTGGGGGGATTACAGTATGAAAAAAAAAAACAACTAGGGTTATTTTACCTCCTCAGAAGTTGTTACTTTACACAACACACTGAGTTGTGTACTCAGAAGCTGTCATTACTTTTTTAACCTTTCCTTTACATGTTTGCTTTTATAGCTCCTTTGGGTTCTGAGCACAGTTGCACAGATAAGCAAATCTGGACAGGCAAACCTGGACAGGCAAACAGCTCGTCTTGTGATATTTATAAAAGATAATGCCAACAGTTTCTCAGTTCCTCACAGGCCTGACTCTTCATTAAAAAGAATTGAAAGTGCAGTGCCATCAGCCTTAAAATCAGGGAGTGACCAGCGCAGAAATATAAACTGATTTGTACTGTCACAAAGTACATTTTGGTGTCTTAGTTAGGTAGGGCTCAAGCAGAGTGGAAGTGCCTTAAGGCACAGGCCGGTTCTGAGCTTTACGCTCAGAAAGCATTTTACTGCCATGATAATATGTCTCCGAAATTAAGCATCCTGTCCGATGGCAGATAGTCTTTTAGTTAATTTATCACTATGCAGTATCTATACAGTCACTTACAATGACAAGCTGTAGTGTGGACAGTAACCCTTTCCTGTGGCAGACTGCGTCTGCAGGCTTTGTCTGAACCTGTGCTGTAAATGTTCCCAATGGGCCTTTTTTTCCTTCCAAATGAGGTTGATTATTGTCCCTGCTCATGGGTGTGTATGTGGGAACCATGCTGAGTAATGCTGGAGCTGCTCCAGGTCCTTGTCACCCACCCCAGTCTCCTCCTGTCCCTTGATTTATCTCAGCAGAGGACATCTTACAGATGTGCCCACTGAAATTCATAGATTCATAGATTGGTTTAAATTGGAAGGGACTTAAAGACCACCTAGTTCCAACCTCCTACCATGGGCAGGGACATCTTCCACTAGACGAGGTTGCTTAAAGGCCAATCCAACTTGGCCTTGAACACTTCCAGGGATGGGGCATCCACAGCTTCTCAGGGCAACCTGTGCCAGGGCCTCACCACCCTCAAGGTAAAGACTTTCTTCCTAATATCTAATATAGATCTGCCCTCTTTCAGCTTAAAGCCCTTACCCCTTGTCCTATCACTACTTGCTCTTATAAAATGTCCCTCTCCAGCATTCTTGCATTTTGATGCATCAGCTCATGCACTAGCCATTCCTCTGTTAGACCCACAAACTAATCACTGACATTTTCAGGAAAAGTGCGTTTTTGAGTCCTTCAGTGCTGTTGTATGTGCATTTCTAACTAGCTAGGTGCTTGGTTTTGCCGTCAGCAAAGACTGAGTTTCATCCAGTGATTGTAGGTCTTACGCTTTGGCCTCATTTGTAATCTTAGATTCTGAGAATCTCATTACGATGTAACGGGTGTATATTTTAAATTGCCTTTATGATGGTAATTACTGATCTGTGTGACTCTGTTTGAATTTGGATAGTGCCTGTTTATGAGACCAGTGTGTGTTTACATCCTGAACTCCATATTTGTGTATTCTGTTCGGACTGTTAATATTGGCTTTATGGATAGCCTGCTAAGATGGAGCATAGCTCCAGTGCCTACCAGTATACTGGGCTGCCCTATTCCTTCCCACCCAGCTATAATGTGTGTTTTTTAAAAACAAGGATTTCTACCGTGGTCTGGATTTCATTGCAAACTGTTGCAGAAACAAATACTCATAGTCTGTAACATTTAAAACCCATTACTGTACATTTGTCATGCTGGTTGAGTGTGGCAGCACCATTCCAGCATTAAATTAATTGTAAGAAAAGTGCTCCTGGGCACAGCAGCTTGGTTTCTATACTGAGATCCAGATCATGAAAAACTTGCTGATTTATACCCCATCAGATCCAAATGTTTTTGTGTTATTAAAAGATTTATAAATGCACCTTTTATTTAGAATGCTTGTGAAAGTATAATTTATAGTTTGTTCTATAAATGTAATGGGGAAAAGTAGAAAAATACTTCACTGGAAATAATAGCTTGGTGAATTATTGCCTTAGAGCAACTCTGGCAGTCTGACAGGTCTAAGGGAGGAAAACATAGGTTACACTTAAGGACAACAAAGACAGAAAAAGGTATGAGATTAGGATAGGCAGATACATCCAGTGATTCTGTGGTGAGGAGTTCTTCCTCAAAATTCAGGGTAAATCCCACCTCTCCCATGTTCCCTTTTTAGGGGGAATGCTTCCTTAAAGCCCCTTAAAATAAGGACTTAGTTCCTCTATTAAAATAGTGATTTACAGGCAGTACAACCTGCCTCACAAGTTTTCTGTCCGAAAAGTGAAACTACTTTGATGAGCAATAATAAAGCAACATCAGAAGGCATAATACTATGTTTGTCTTCCAGAAACAAACAAGGCTGTTAACATTCTTTTAAGCCTTAATTTCATCTAGGCAGTGGCTCGTTTCAGAGACTGACAGGTAAAGTGATTGGCATCAGGAAGGCAGTTTTCTCCTGACAGCCTTCCAGTTCTGCGACTCATGCCCTAACACTGTGCAGCACTGTTACAATTGCTGGTTTGTTGTATTTTGGCTTGCAGCAGAATCGCAGGCACACTTATGGAGGTCTGAGTAGTGAAGCTTTAAGTAGAAGTGTAAGTGTATCTGTGTGTAGAAGCATAACCATTCCTTATCAATTCTGATGCAGAAGTTGCATACCTGGCATACAAGAGGACAAAGCTCAAAGACACAGAGAAATTTCAAGCAAACAACAAGGTGTTCAAAATGTGACAGCAGCACTATTAAGACGTATCAGCTCTTTTCTTGGATTCTCTGCTTTCCAGGTACTACACCTTTGGTTTTAAAAAGGGGTTAGTTTCCAAAATTTAGTGTGCAAGACCTGAATCAGCTGAAACTGATTACATGGGGTTTGGGTCTTTTTCTTCAATAGCAGCAAAACCACACATGTAAAACTAGGAGAGGGGGAATTAGCAGGTCTTCACTCATTATTGGGCAGATGTTCAAATAAATCCACCTGGTTGTAGGTAAGATAGTATTTAAAGTGCCAGCTCTCATTGTAGATGAATGTTTGTGGAGACATTCTTTCCTCTGTTTCAGCTCTTTCGGACTGTGGCAGGTGACAGGAGTACTTCTGAATGGCTTCTGAGAGTTGTGGGAGCTCCTTCTTCAAGCTTTGGTATCCCTGCCATTTCACAGCACTGGCTTCCCTCATTTTTCAGTGCACGTGTAAGAGTACTCAAGTGGGCTCAGCTCCTTAGTTACTGGGAGTTGGTACGAAACCAAACAAGACAGTGACAAGATTTCACTCCAGCAGACCTTATATTGTGAACTTTCTGTATGTACTGAAAAGAAGGTACCAGATCAATGCAAGTTTTCTTTCAAAGAAGCCAAGATATCTTCCCACTGAGAGAAATTTTCTTGCCAAATGCTGGCTCTCCAACTGTGGCCATCTTGACTAGGGAGCTATTTAAAGCAAGCATGCAATGATTTTACTTTTTTTCTTTTTTCATTATGGCAAGACTTTTACTCCACTTCTTGTGGATGGCTGAGCTGTTGATGCTCAAGCTTTCCTTAAAAAGTATGTTCAGACAGAAATAAAGATCAGGAAATTTCAGAGGGAAAGTGATAACTGGGAGGAACTGAAAGCGGAATTAAAACAGACATTGTTAGTATAAATATGTGGGTTGTTTCTGCTGCTGTAATCATAATAATTTATCTTTATTTCATATATTCTAACTTAACTTAAGTCAGAGCACACCTGACATGGTTGTTTCATCCACTTGGATGTGTATTGTGTCTTCTACTCTCAGACATGTTTTATAGCTGCTAAAGAAAGGGCATCAGAGGGGTGGTTCAGAAACTGAGGCTAGAAGTGCCAGTCTCAGTTAAGACAAATACTGTTGCCTTGGATGACAAACTGTCCTTTGTCTGATCCCTTGGACGCAAAACATGGATGTGGCATTGCTTACATTAGGAAGCATCTTGCAAAAATTGGTTGGGTTTATATAAAATGTGTCCAAAGCTGTTTAATATTTGTTGAAAAAAGCATGGGAAAAAAATTTAGATCTACTAAGAGCTAGAAACAAACAAGGTATCCAGCTGTTGTTCATGAACTGTAAAGCTAGGTGATCAGGGAGCTGGAGCGCCTCCCGTATGAAGATAGGATGAGAAAGTTGGGGCTGTTCAGCCTGGAGAAGAGAAGGCTGTGGGGAGACCTCATAG
>JANRGW010025053.1:1856-13436 GCA_024733675.1 Psilopsiagon aymara | reverse complement strand
CCCCCCCCCCCCCCCTCTCTTCCCAAACGGAGACAGAGAGACAATTTGAGCTGCCGTAACCGAAAGCTCCACTGGCTGAGCCCCCTCCCCCTCTGTTTGGGCTTTTTTTTTCTATCCATATATACATGCATATGCTGGATTTTGTTCCTCTCTCGCTCGTATATTCCTTTAACGCTTTTAAAGGAAGGGGGTCATTCCTTGCTTATTGATTGCGTGGATGCTGGATGTGAAAATATATTATGTCTGCCTGTGCTTTGCTCGTCAGAGACTAAGGTAAGCCGGACTCAAATAGGCTATCACTTTGTGAATGGCGGAGTATATGTCCCAATGATTTATGACCATATGACTCCAATCTCGGTTCAAGAAGAGTTCACAAGCTTTAAGCTTCCTTCCACGCAGAGGCTCTTTTGCAGCCCTCATCCAGGGCCCTTTCCCCCCCGCTTTACAACTGGGGAGTTCTGGCTGGGGTGAAGCTCGGTTGTGGGGGAGGGAAGAGGGAAATTTTAGGAATGTGTCTCTATTTTGCAGGCATATGCACCGCCAAGGCAGGGGCTGGGGTTTGAGCTCTTCCTGAGCAGCCGCCCTATTGTTAAGGGCATGTTTGGAATATTTATTATTAATAATAATTGAAATGAAATCGGGGCTCTGCCTGGTTTCGCTGGCGCTGGGAAATGTACCTTGGGAGGGGGCGGGGGAGTGGAAAGGAGCTGCTCTTCCTCCTCAGCACAGGCAGGTTGTGAATTTGGGGGTTCCAACATGGAGGGGATGGCGTTAACAGCAGAATCCCTCTGCCTCGGACTTCTCTTTCCTTTTGCCTTCGACCGACGGATTTTTCCTCCCGAGCATCCTCTTCCCCGCAGCCCTTTCGCACCTTCCCTTCGATTTTTCTTCTTTTTTTCTTCTTTTCTCGTCTTTTGATTTTGTTGTTTGTTTTTTTTTTTTTTTTTTTTTAATGCCTCCAAATCCTCGCACTCCAAAGTTGCCGGCAAAGAGTTTGTGTTAAACGCTACCGCTCGCAAAAGTGAAACTTGGGGCGTGAGGAAAAGCGGCAGCGCGGATCCCACCCGGCTTTAACCGCACCAGGAGATAATCGAATATTTATTATTCTGCCTGAGATGTGCTCTTTTTTTTTAAAGCAATTCCTTGGAGTAAATAATTAGGATCGCGCCGTCCTCGGCGAAGATAAATGAGCGGCATTTGCGAGGCGCTGAGAGATGAGGTACAAAAGCAAAGCTGTGGAAGCCACGAGCGAGCTTTTGGGCGAAGGGGGTTGTAAATTTATTTTATGGACATGAAAAAAAAAACCCACACACACCAAAAAGAAAAGCAATCGTCGCTGTTATTTTTAGCTGCTTTAGCTCAGCCTCTCGGCTCGGTTTGGTTGGGATTTGGTGGGGGGTTTTTTTAACAGACCTATGCCAGACAGGAAGGGCCTTGGAGAAATTCCCACCTCTGGCCTCGTAGATATTTTCAGCGAAGCTATTCATAAGAAAGGCGCTGCTGTTGCTTAATTCATTCCCAGCTCGGGTTCGGGGAGTGCAGTCTACTTTTTAATAAGACATATTTATCATGGCGAGGAAAACAAACGCGAGTAACTCCCCATCCTCTCTCTAGACAATAATGCATCTCCGTGGATGATACAACACGGATCTGGGAATGCAGAAAGGGTTGAATCAGTGTAGAAAAGCAAAGCAGGTCCTCCGTGGCCACATCGTCGGAGGCTGCGAGGGAAGTGCACGGAGGTTTCGTATGACATGACAGAAGAACAGAGCAGTCAGGGAAGGGGAAAAAAAGATGTTATTTATTGCCGAGCTGTGGCTTCTGTTAAACCCCGGTACTTAGAAATATCGCATTAGGTTTTATCTCCACCGAGTTTATTTTATTTTATTTTAGAGAATGAAAGAGCCACGATAAAATTAAATATACAAGAGATAGAATTAAATATACAGTGGGTATCAATTTCCAAACAGAATGCACGGGGGCTCCTCGCAGCTCTGAGCTGCAGAGAGAAGCCTCTGCCTTTGTAAAATACGTGAGCTGCTGACTGAGCCTCACACATCGGCTTCTTTCCAGGGCAAGACAGTTTTCATATTTCCAAGGGTATTTCTCCTCTGTCTTTGTGGTCAAGGAAAGTTTCTGCTTTGAGAAAAGACAGAGGAAAAGATCAAGAAAATTGAAAAGGGAGAGGAAGCAAAAAAGGAAGGTTTCATTTTGTAATTTGAGGCTTTGGACTGGGGATTTTTAGACTTTTAAGCTTAGATTGAGGGAGGGAGGAATAATACAAAATCAAAGGGAGGAAAGTTAGAGGCAAATGGCCTGGTGATGGCCTTGTTTTCCAAGGGAAAAGAAAAAAGAAAAACCCCAAACCCAACAGCGATTTAACTGGTTTTGGAATCGCATCTTAACCAATGGCAGCTCCAGGTTAGGACCGAAGAGCACAAAGCAGAGCAGGCAATGAAGGGCTGTGTTTTCTAAACACAACCTGTGCTGCCAGAGAGGGGGAGGCTATCAAACAGGCCAAAGGAGGCACATTCTTGAATTCATGCCCCCGCTTAAATCTGCTTGAAATATTTGCACTGAATTCCAAAGACATTTGTGAGTCGCTGTGTAAACAGCAAATGAAGCCAACTGTGTCAGGACACCCGTTACCTGCAGAAAACATAGTGACTATTTGCTGGTTTCAGTTTAAAAACAAATATATCCGACAGAGGCCCTGCAATCAACTTAGCAGACTTTTAATTTCTGATGCTATAAGGCCTAGCTGTTTTTTCTGTGTGTGAATGGCTGATTTGAATAGGTCAGGGGTAAGAAAGCAAGACTTCATTCTTTTCATGCTTGGAGCCAGCAATTACCCCTTCTGTACTCTCAGATTTACATTAATGTGGGTGCTCTCTGGGCATGGATGTGCGTATGTGCACATGATACTGTATGTGCACACATGCACACATTTAGATGGGAGTGTATGTGTAAGCATGGAGGGTGTGTATATATGAATATAGAGAAATAGAGAAGTAAATAGATATATACAGCGGAAACCATGTGTACGCCTAGAGCATGTGTGTAGTTACACATCCTGGGGCTATTCACCCAGGGAAAAAAAGGTGCAAGCAAGCAAACAACCAAGTGGGAAAACTACCCCCCAAAATGAGCTCAGCACTTTTGCACAGTAACATTTGTTGAGCCTCCTTAGGCTGTGCACAGGACAAAATCTGCTCAAAGCATCTGTTCGGCCTGTTTGGCGGGACCCTATTCATGTCATGGGCCTTTCAGGCTCCAAGATGGATTCATAGGCTGGGTACTATTATTGTGTGTTTTCTCCTAACCTTTCAGGTCAGCTTCCAATAGACAGCTGGAAACGGCCTGTCACGTGGCCTTGGGGTGCCAATGTTCTGCCATAGGGGTGTCAAGACCCTGGTAGCTGGAAAAATCATTTTGGGGAGTCCCAGAGATGCAGAAGACAACGTACTATGACAGCTCCACGCTCTTTGGGGGTTACTCCTATGGGAGTGCCAATGGATTCGGCTATGAGGGTGCCCAGCAGTCCTTCCAGACAGCCTCTCACATGGAGAACGACTACCAGAGGTCCGCCTGCTCCCTCCAGTCTCTTGGCAACACAACCCCGCATGCAAAAAGTAAAGACCTGAACGGAAGCTGCATGCGTCCAAGTTTGCCCCAGGAGCACCACCCGCCTCCCCCCATCTCGCCGCCCCCAAACCCTGCCACCAACAGCACCAGTAACAACAGCAATAACCAGTCAGGGAGCAGTAAAAGTGCCCCCAGCAAAGCCAACCTCAGTGCAAACGCCAGTCTCACCAAGCAGATTTTCCCCTGGATGAAAGAATCCAGGCAAAACTCCAAACAGAAAACCAGCTCCCCTAGCACAGGTACACGGTTCTGCTTTCCTAAACAGAGAGGGAATGCAGCCACTGGCTGCAGTGGTCTAGTTTGGAGGGAGGGGAGAGGATCCAGCAAGGATCCAGTGCAGATCCTGGTGTTGGCCATGATCCCAAAACTGCCAGCCACATGCCCTGGCCAGGCCGAGCAAGCTTTGGCTCATCCTGCAGCACTGACTGTGCACACTTGGTTCATTTTCAACACATCCAGAGCACTGCGGGGAGATACAACCAGGTGGTTGCACACAGCCAATGTCTGACTGTGTACAGATACATGGAAATGTCCACCCACTGCTCTGCCCGGCGATGTTAAAGCAGAGTGCTTGCTCTTCCCACTTCCCTGCCCCCAGACACAGCAGTAAACATGGTGCTCTCAGTGTATGTGTGTGCATAGAGGGCATGTGCTCAAACACTTGCGTGTTTTGCATGCATTCATGCGCATCTCTAACATAAGAGAGAAAACAATCAGCAGAGAAATATCACTGTTCTGAGCAATAAATTCATCTCAGCTTTGCTGCACACACTTCACTCTACATGAGTATAATTTATGTGGTTTTACATGTTTATCTCACTGAAAGGTAGGTACAAATGCCATCTTTTAAGGGTGTACATGCAAATATTTGGGTTACGCGAGTACAAGACATACGCAAGATGTGTGCGTGTGCATTTGTACCTCAGCAAACACAATTCCTCCCCACAGTGCCCCGTGTTAGTGTTAATGGGCTTTGCAGTCACTGCCCCCCTGCCAAATATTATTTTCTCCAAATTATCTGTTGGAAATAATCGACTCCTAAATAAATGGCCCTGGAATCCTTTTCTCCATGACATGATCAAATTTTCATAAACCAGGGGCAGCTTTGGAGAACAGAACTCTTAATAAATGACATGATTATGGAGTGCAGGCTAATGCAAAGGGGTGATGGAAGGGGGGGGTGAACTCTTGTGCCTGTTCCAGGATTTATTAAGAAACGATGCATTCAATTGCTGCATGTAAGTAATTATCTTTGATTTCATTTTGCGGCCAGCAGAAACCTGCAGCGGTGAGAAAAGCCCTCCAGGCTCCTCGGCCTCCAAGAGAGCCCGCACAGCCTACACCAGTGCTCAGCTGGTGGAGCTGGAGAAGGAATTCCACTTCAACCGCTACCTGTGCAGGCCCCGCCGTGTGGAGATGGCCAACCTGCTGAACCTCAGTGAGAGGCAGATCAAGATCTGGTTCCAGAACAGGAGGATGAAGTATAAGAAAGATCAGAAGTCAAAAGGCATGGGGTCTTCTTCTGGAGGGCCTTCACCCACTGGCAGCCCACCTCAGCCCATGCAGTCCTCTGCTGGATTTATGAATGCCTTGCACACCATGAGCAGTAACTATGATGCCCCCTCGCCACCTTCCTTCAATAAACCCCACCAAAATGCCTATGCCATGTCAACTAACTACCAAAACCCCATCAAAGGCTGCCCCTCCCAACAGAAATACGCCAACACGGCCCCCGAGTATGACCCCCATGTCTTACAAGGGAATGGGGTGGCCTATGGGACACCCAATATGCAGGGAAGCCCCGTCTATGTTGGAGGTAACTATGTGGATTCTATGCCCACCTCTGGCCCATCCCTTTATGGCCTCAATCACCTGCCACATCACCAGGCCACCAACATGGACTACAGTGGGCCTCCCCAGATGCCCCCAAGCCAGCACCATGGACCATGTGAGACCCACCCTACCTACACAGACCTTTCCACGCATCACACTTCTTCTCAGGGCAGAATCCAAGAGGCGCCCAAGTTGACCCACCTGTGATAGGGAGCAGTGGCAGGCTCAGGCAAAGTGAATGGGAACCCACCATGGGGTATGGGAGAGGGGAAGAGGGCAGGATCGGCTTCAGGAACATTTGTGTTGAGCTATTTTCTTTCTTCCTTTGACAGGGCAATATCTACTAGCTTGTTGTGCTTGCTATTATTATTGCTGGGTTTATTAGGCACAATTTCCAAGCATTTCAGTAGCTCTCTCTCTGAAGAGATATACCTCCTGTGTTTCAGCACAAATGCTTCTGAAGTGGATATGGGGTAGTTTTATGGGAATCTAGCCAATTTGAAGCAGCAACATCCTTCATTTACAATTCAAGCATAGATCATCACTAATAATTTTTGGACATTGGAAAGGAGAATGGTCAGGAGCCAAGTCTTTATGGTTGATGTCTCTGCATCTACATCAACACGCACATGTGTATACATATGCAATCAAGAGAGATTCACAAGAAAACTACCCTCTTCTTGACTCCTCAAGAGGAACATTGTGCTTTTCCTTCCCAGCCTGACGAGGAAGCACACAGAGTAACTTCCCACCAGTCACCACATAAACTGCAAACATACAAACCTGCTAACGCCTGGGATTCACGCTCTTCCCCTCCAGCCCCTGCCTCCCCTCTCAGTAATACTAATAATCATCATCAAATTAGAATAAGAGAGGTCCAGGTATTGCAAAAGGTTTGGGAAACAAGGGCTTTGAAACGCCTCAACCCCCCAACAATAACAACAGTCCAAAGAGAGGAAGAAAGAGTTGACAGGTCTGAATATCTTCCCACCTTTGCCTCTGATGACATGAAGTCTCCATTCGACAGTGTTGGGTTTGGTTTTGTTTGGGGTATTTTTCTTAGGGTTCCTTAACAGAAAAGCAATCTTAAGACTCAGAAGTCCTACACTTCTTTCCTCCTCTTCTCTTGACCTTACGTGAAAACAGGGTATATTTGAACAAATGGAATGTCCTCCCATCGAAGCAGAAGTGAATGGATCTCTAGTATTTGCTAATGCTTTCTTGTTTGGACATCTTTGTTGCACTTAGAGTTTACATATAATGGGTATAAAAACAACTTTGAAGGGCTTTCGTCCAACTCAGTCGAGATGCCCTTCAATAGGTGTGTGTTCTGGTGAACATTCATATATATTTATTGGTTATAGCCAGTTTAAAATATTTTCCTTTTTTTGGTATTATTTATCCCCAATATTATGTATTTATATGAGGAAAAAACAAAAAAAAACCACAAAACAAACAAACAAAAAAAAGGAATCAAATTGTACTTTTTTAGTATTTACTTGTTCTGAACGGACATTGTGTTTCCTTGTCATTGTACAACAAGCTTATTTTAGTTATTGTAATTTAGGAAGACCAGTAGTTTTATGTTACCTTCGTACCTATGAATAATGTAATTAGTTCTACTGGAGGCATGAGAGCAGAACCAGCCTGTAATTGTATAGTCCTGAATTAGAACTATAGCTAATCCCTCCCTCCCACCTCACCCCGCCTCTTCCGAGCTCTTTCTTTGTTCTTATAGTAGTTATTTTGTTTCCTTGCTAAGGGTTGTCTGTTGAACAATTCTTGAATAAACTTTCTGTTATCAATTTTATCTTGTCCTCTCGCTGGGATTTAAAGGAGAAAAAGAACCGCATGGATGTGAAAACAGCGAGGAGAGGGCAAAGAGAGGGTCTGGGCCAGCGGTTCTGGGTCTGCGTCCCCTCCTGGGGCGAGACTCGGAGGCTCTGAGCTAAGCGTGGCTCTTGCGCGGTCCCTGCGCGGCCCGGCCCGCTCCCGCGGCCACAAAGAGGATCACGTGGAGCCGGGGCTGGGCTGTCATTGGGCCGCAAATGAAAACAAAGGAAAAAGGATTAATGACAGCAAAAGCAAGATAAAGGGCGCGGAGTTCCCATGCGGGGCCCTCGAACAGTGCCGAGAAATCCCATTCCCGGTTATCATTCAGAGCTATTGAAATACACGCACATGTGCGCACACGTGTGTAGACATATGCACACATACACACCAACAGCCCCTCCACCCCCCTGTACTAACACACGCCTTTGATATTGCTATTAAACGGGAGAAAAAGCCGGCTACCAAAAGTGACGTTATCAGTGGGAGCAAAAGGGAGGAAGCCCCTCCACCAGCAGCAGAAGCAGATGGGATAATACCGTGAATAATTTGCCTTTTATGCTCGAAAGCCCCAAGAAAACTTATATTAAAAGAGTGAGGGGCAATAAAAGTTTTATGATGGTTCTGGAAGGGGTGAACTGCTCGCTGAGGACTAGGATGAGGGGAAGATCCCTTCGAGGGAACCAGAGGATGTGGGTTGCTGCCGAGAAAATAAAAAGGCTGGAAAAGGTATTGAAAGAAAGGGCTGGGCTGTAGAACAAGGCGGATGCTTGTGGGTGTTCTACACACTGTATGCACAGCCAGGGCCAGCCTGGGGACAGGTCTAGTGAGAAATGATCCCTCATTTCTTTCTATTTCTTAACAAATGAACTTCCAGGTTAATAATTATAATAAACGATGGTGTAACGGGGACAGGGCTCTTTTCCCTCCCAGGCTGTGCCTATTCATATAGGGATCGTCCCCTCTTGGGGACACCGGCAGCTCGGAGCAGGAACCCATTGGCGCTCCTCTCGGGCTCGACTAAGAAAACAAGGGCCTGGTTTAGGCTCGAGTTCGTCTGTGGCTTTTCCCCCACTTCTTTCTCTGAATATATTTTCTTGTCCCTCACTCCCGTGGCCACATTGCTGGGGTTTGTGGCGGGATTTCCCAGGAATTAGCTAAAATCGGGAAGCAGCATCCAATTGTTTCCAATTACCGCCTTTCTCCGTCCTCCGCTAACCCTGTGCATTTGTTCCTATTTCCCCTGGAGCAGGGAGTTTGGTTTCCCCCCCACCTCGAGCCTCCGCGTGGTGCGTGGGAAAAATCCCTCTTTACCCAGAGGCTCCTTTTTTCTTTCCTTCTTTTCTTCTTCCTTGCACTTTACCGTCAGCCAAAGCAGCGTGAACAGTTGGGAGTGGCGGGGTACAGCTCCTTTTAGTCGCCAAAACCGCCCCTCAGCTCCCCGCTGTCCCCCCAAAAGAGGGGAACCAGCAGCCTCGGGGCAAAGCCGAGCCTCCCAAACCTCCGCTTTAACCCACCCGAGCAAGAAGCGATCGGAGACTCATCTATTCGTTTTCCCATCAGTAAATGGTGCCGGGGATGAGCACGTTGATGCCTGTTTCAGTAACCGCCTTCACAGAAATTTAGGGGAATTCTCCCTTTAGTTGAGCTGCGTTTTGTAAATTTTTTTTTTTTTTTTTTTTTTTTATGTATTTCCCCCTCCTTTTGCTAAACTGCACTTCGGCCCTGCTCCAGCTTTGGATTTATTGTGTGCCTCTCAGGAGCTTTCACCACCCACACGGATGCTTACGCTGACAAAAGTTTCCAGGCTTCTCTCTGCGTGAGTGGGGGCTGAGGGAGAAACAGGGCTGGAAAACACGACCCTCAGCGCCTTATCCCCCCTCCAGCCACAAATTTTACTTCCTAAACTTCCTAAATTCAAGCCTTTGGATGAAATTTTGCCGTCTGTCTTGGGTTAAATAAGCCCTCAGCAAAAGCTCAATCACTTTGCTGAGTCAGTTAGGCCAAGCTGTCAAAAGTCTTTCGAGAAAAAAAAGATTGATCGTTTCTCTCTTCTTTTGGGTTTGTGTGGAGTCGGGCACTTGAAAAGGGGAAAAAAATCTTCCTGGGAAACGACTTTTCGTTTTATTTCTTTATTTTGTAAACTCTGGAAGTGGAAGTGAGGAAAAAAGGGGGGGAAAAAAAGGTGGGAAGGAAGAAATGTGATTTCAAAGATATCCATAACCTTAAAATATGCTTGGCCTTTAAGGCAAGTGCAAAGGGTCCATTAAGTCTGGCTTTAGAAGCAGAAGGTTTGGGCTTTTCTTTATAAGGAATTTAATCCAGGAAATCAGGCTGGTCTAACTAGGCTTGACTGGAAAGTTCAGTTGATTTCCGAAGTGCTCACATCCAGACTCGTACAAACGTAGGCTTCAACTCTCCAAGCTCTGCGATATATAGAGATACAGAGATAGAGATACAGAGATACAGCGATACAGAGATACAGATATATAGCAGTGTAGCGGTACAGAGATACAGAAGTATAAAGGCAGGTAGCTAGCTAGATGAATATATAGAGATACAGATATATCTGTGATGGGCAGTCACGGCTCCTCCCTGCCTGCAGGCGGGCACTGAGTGGGGCACCTGGCACCTCCCGGGGGTGTGAACTGTGGGGAGACCAGTGAGGGCGGCTGGAGCTGCCCGGCACAGGCAGGGCAGGTAGTGCAGGCAGCACAGGCGGGGCAGGTAGCACAAGCAGCACAGGCAGAGCAGGCAGGACAGGCAGGAGCGATGGCAGCGACTGGGTTAGGGGCAGAGGTTTTTCTGGGGATCTTTCCTTGCCTTTTTTCCCCCCTTTTTTAATCAATTAAAGAAAATAATGCTTTCTGTTTGCCACCAGGCCCCGCCTGCCATTGGCCAGGGCTGGCCACGTGACCAGGAATTGGCTGCAATTTCGCCCCAGTCTCGAGTTTAATAGAGCAAGGTCCCCATACGCCTGTATTATCAGCAATATAACAATTATAAAAAGCCCGAGAACCATCATCATCACTGCAATCAAAACTAAGGCCCTCCGATTTCTTTCCTTCTTCCCCTCCTCCTCCCTCTCCCCCCTCCCGCTTTTTAAACCCTGGGCCCTGGGAAAGCCATGAATTTTGAATTTGAGAGGGAGATCGGGTTTATAAATAGCCAGCCTTCGCTCGCAGAGTGCCTGACGTCTCTTCCCGCTGTCCTGGAGACATTTCAAACTTCATCAATCAAGGACTCGACATTAATTCCTCCTCCTTTTGAGCAAACCGTCCTCAGCCTGAATCCTTGTTCCAGCAGCCAAGCAAGACCGAGGAGCCAAAAAAGAACATCTCATGGCCTGCTTCAGCTCCAGCCCCAGCCTCCGGCACCGCCCGGCCCCTTGGCAGCGGAATTCCCCTGGATGAAGGAGAAGAAATCCTCCAAGAAAGCTACCCAGGCTCCATCCTCTTCTTCTCCTCCATCATCATCCTCGGTGCCGGTCCCTGCCGCAGGATCTCCTGCAGGTTCGTATAATGAGGGGGTGAGGGGGAGCTGCCGCGGCCCCTTTGCTTCGCTTTCCCTCCCAGCCCTGAATTCTTTTACAGCCTACGGGAAAGAAAAACACCCACAAACACAAACCAACAACAAAACCCCGAATAAAGAGCGGAGGGGGGGGGGGGGGGGGGGGGGGGGGGGAACAGGACGGGCAAGGCTGCATCAGCAGAATGGGGAGGTCGGAAGAGCCAGAGGCTCCGGTACGGTGGGGAGAGGCAGTTCCCATTGCGGAATAAACTAAACACACCCCAAATCCTTCCCCAGGCAACCGACAAAGCCACAGCTTCCTCCCAGAGCGCCCCTTGGCCGGGCAGCCCCGGCCAGTGACCCTCTTCCCCCCGGGCAGCCGTCTCAGGGGCTCGGTAACACCGGTCGGGTAGGAGAACGGCGAGTGCCGGCTGACACAGGAATAACGAAATCAAAGCCCCGCAACGTCCTTTGCTAACGAAAAGAATGGGAGGATAAAAACAAAGAATAAAGGGAAGGAGTGAGTCCCAATTCCCATTATCCGAGAAGGCGGCAGCTGCGGAAGGTCTCTAAAGGGAGAGGCCAGGGAGAAAAATCCTTTCTTTTCCTTGGGGAAAGGGGACCGGAGAGCGCTTTCCAGTCCTCTCCGACAGTGAGAAGAGTTTAATTTCACATTTCTTCCGTCCCCCCCCGGCCTGTTAGAACGGGGCTCGGCCCTGGCTGCCAGTTGGGGGGGGGGGGGCGGCCCCCGCCCCCCCCCCC
>JANRGW010025052.1:0-11911 GCA_024733675.1 Psilopsiagon aymara | reverse complement strand
GCCACTGGAGAGAGAGCACTGGGCCGGACGGACTCCTGACGGGGCGTTGTTGTTCTCAGGCTCTTGTGTTTTGTTCTGTTTCTCCAAAAGAAACAACTCGGGCATTTTTACAAACCAGTATTTGGGGGAGGGGTGGGGTGGGAGTGGGTGGAAATCACAAGGAAATGAGCAGGTGCTGCCCACAGAAACAAGATTTGCAACCACTCAGTTCAGGAGCATGTCCTGAAGATGGCTGAAGGCTCCATCTTTGAGCCTCACTGATGCCAGAGATGTGGTCCTTTGCTATCCCGTGGAAACCCAGATAAACTGGATGAAGGCAGAAGGGTTTCACAAACCAGTTCACACGCTTTTCACAAATCTGTTCAGATGCTCAAATGATCCACAAACAATTGACATCTCTCACCCACATCAGAAACCACTGATGTAACTTAATTAATAGGAAGGCCATTGAACACCGAAACTGAATCAAGGACTTAAGTTTTTAACATTTAGTAACCTCTATGTTTGCTTTTTTTCTAGCAACTACATTGCCCTTTTACACTGACTGGAACATGATTTTTGTGGGCAAGAAATTAACTGGATGAAAAAGGAAAATGAACCACCAACTCTCAGAACCTCAGTCTCAATGCATACAAAGGGCAACTTAGTTCTCCTTCCGCTCCCCCTTTTCTTTTTGAAATGTTGTAAATCCTGATACTGAAGATTTAAGGGCATGCATTAGGACTCTGTGTCCCTACAGGACTTTTCAGAGTCCTGGTGATTCCTGAAAACAAGGAAATGATGAGTTAATCAACATCCCAGCCACTCTGCAGGAGTACACACACTCTTTATAGTCTCCTTTGAGTTGCACTTGACTCCAGATTTTTGTACTGAATGGCAAGAAGGATTACCTGGAGCAAACCAGAGAGTGTGAGGAGAGGCAAGGTATATACATCATGTCTGCTTGGCATCTGGATGTCTGCTTGAAAGACAGATGAAGGATGCTTCATTTCCTCAGGCCATTCTTCCTGCACCACTGAACTTCAAAAATCACTTCAATCAAAAAAAGAGGAGAGTTGATTCATGTTAACGTTTTCCATATCTTTACAAACCAGAATGCTTTATTTCAGAAATATAATAGCATTTTAATGTTGGAAGCTGTGTTCTGACGTTCACAGTAGCATGCTGATTGAAAAATGTTCTATGCCTTAAAAAAATGTTTTAAAAGGGGTGTGTTTTCATCATAAATGTTTTGCTTTCTGTCATGACTTCCCCTTCCCAAAATGAACAGAAGTGCATTTTTGTCTTAAATCAAAATACTTGAAAAAATAGTGTTTGGGTTGCATTGTTTCCAACTGAAATTAGGCTTTGATTTGAATTTTTTCTGTATTTCTGGTTCAAACAGAACAAAAAAAACCCCAAACCCTAAAGCATATACTAGGACAAACGACACTAAAATGTCAAGATAGTGCATAAAAAAGGGTTACTAGTATCGCCTCCCCTGATTAAACCAAAAGGTCAAGTTAGGCAGGAGACAGCGAAGGCATTTTGAGAAGACAGTAAATGCATTTTGACGTGTCTGGAGTTTGTTATTGCTACCATGGCTAGTGAGAAAAGTTGCAGATACAGCATAATTCCACTGACTGAAATAAATCTTACACAAATTTAGGTGTAAGGAAACATTGATGCCTTAATTTCTCTTTTCCAACTTCTGTCCTACATGTAACAAGGCTCTGTTGACAATTTAGTTAGTGATACTGTTTAGTGAATAAAGGAGAGTTGACGACCAGTATTACAAACTTAAATGACACCAAATGGCCTATGTAAAGCATATTTATAGCAGTATAAAGAGGAATTAGTAGCCAGTGGTTTTATATAGTGTCTACACAGAAGGCTAATTAATTCCACACCAGAAATGTACTTCTCCCATCAGGGATATGACAAAGACATGCAGAATTTTGTTAGGACAATATGAACGGGAAAGTATTAATGGAGGCTAGCCTTGCCCTAAAAAAGTAACAAGAAAGTATTAATGGAGGCTAGCTTCTGCCCTTTCAAGTCCATGGGCAAAGATCAGCTTTTCCAAGCGCACGTTTAGAGCCTGTAAATTAAGTTCTTGTGCCGGTCTGCAGGGTGTAGAGTTTCTTCTTCCATTTACTGCAAAAGGAGCCCCGAAAAATGATTTTCCTTAAACTTTCCTATGAACACCAATCGAGATGTGAAATTACCAAGAGATGTGGCTACATAAAAAATAATCCCATACTAACTAGATATATGCTACTATTTTATTTAGCTCCAACACAGCTATGCTTCTAATAGGGATATACAAAGGCAAGAATAAAAACAAAGTGTGAGGTCTTAGAGACCTCTTACAAGAAGAAAACTTCACAATAGTACCTCTGTGTTACCACCCTCCCTTTATTTTCATACTAGACTGTGTATGCAACGTAACAGTCTCCTGCTTTTTTCTGCATCAGGAAACTTTGATCTGTTTGGCTGGTTTTGGACTCCAGATTATCAATTAAAATATATTGCCAAGCAAAACAGGACCTTGTGTCTTGTCACATGTAATCCAGACTTCTTACTGTATTACATCTTACAAGGTTTCTCAGTTAATAGAAACTACAGAGTTAACTATCTCCACACATCACGATGTTCAGCTCATCTTCTCTATTAGAAGCAATGAGTGGTTTCAAGAGTCATTCCTTGCAAACTGCTGCCCTCTGATGTTACTATATATATTACCTGGAGTAAATTCCTTTGTTTTCTGTCTTTTCAGCACTTTGAACATTAATGTCATCCACTCTTTCACTCCAAAACTCAGGACTCCTGAAGAAACTTGTTTCAGACAACAGTCTAATTTTGACGAGTCCTTTGAAAGACTCTTTGCATTACAGCTGTGCTGCTTTGCTGTTTTTCAAATTCCAAAATACGCTGGCATGTCACATGCATTTGTTCTTTTAAGTCTTTCTCCTCTTCTGCTTCTGAAATCTAGATTCGATTTTTTTTAGGATGAGTTTTAAGGTCCCTTCTACCCCAAACCATTCTATAATTCTATGATGAAATCGCACAAGGGAATATGTGGTAAAGAACTTGTTCTCCCAGTTTAATACTTAGTATCTAAATAATGTATGTTTGGGGAATCTGTGATAATCAGGAAAGGTTCTTTATGGTTTACGGTCTCTTTCTAGACTTATTGTGTAATTCAGTGCACCTAGTGGCACTTCCAGCCCAGAGTAACAATGACTAATGCTTTTTGAGCAGATCCTTTTGTAGTGTTGGCATTACACACTGTTCTTTACACTGCTGTGTCAACCTGAAATATTGACCTTAGCTCTGTATTTCAGGGCTAAGGTCAAGGACCAAGGGCCTGTCAAGCATATACTCAGAATGATACTTGATGTTTTAATCATACTACTTTCATCCTGCTTTAAGGGATTTTGATGCTTGAATATTGCTGTATGAGGTACTAAGTTTTTTCCAGCTTGTTTTCTTCTAATCTTGTTATTAAGTATGTCAGAATCTTTAGTATTATTTTCAGTCATCTTAGGGGGTTGGAGGCTTAAATTCCCCTTCCATATTCATTTTGTCTGGCTTTGGTCTAGTATGTTTTTCCTCAGGTAAATCAAATGAATTCATTTATTGTAACAGTTACCCCATGCTGCTGAGTTCAGCTTTAGGCTTTTGTATTTTGTCTTACCCATACTGCTATGGAGTTGTCAAGTTTTTCATGCTGACATCCTTAGAATGTCATCAATTATTCATTTCACATCTAACACTTTTTGTATTATTTCAAGTTCTTATTTCTGAATTACTCCTGCAGGTCAAATTTCAAGGTGATCATCTTAAAAATAAAGTGGGATAACTTGCTTTTTAACAGCATGATCTTTCAAGAAAGCTTATGAATTGTATCATCTAGAGTAAGAAAGGTAATGTGACTGTACTTGCAGAACTGGAAAGAAGCTTTTGTGGTTGCCAGATCAGGCTTGTAAGCCTTGAGTTTTTTGCTTTCTCAGCGGATTTCCCTGGAAAGCATGATTATTTGGATTTTTTTACATTTGTGGGGTATAACATATAATAGGTCCCTAACATGAAGTGTTTCTCCAAGAACACTAGGCAGATAATTTGAAACAATGAACAACTAGGCCCATACAGTATCAGTTTTTCCGTGGTAGCTAAGAACAGGTTGTATTTTCATTATGAAACAAAGGGAATGAGATCTCCAAACCCACGTGCTAGACTGCAGGCTATCTTACGCAGGCTTTACTTTCAGTTTACAGATCTAGTATGAACTTTTAGTGTGAAAATACCGTGCTCTGTTAAATCACATCATCAATTTTTCTGCAGTCTGGTAAATCCCTCAACACTGGTTTGGTGTGCCTGGAGGTCAGCACGCAGGTAAGGCCACGCAGACTATGTTGGCTTTGCTCTCAGTGGAGAGCTGGACTGCGTCCCAGGGAAAGTCACGCCCAGTTTGAAACCACACTTGGCATTCTCTGCTCCGCGCTCGGTCAAACACAGTGATGAAGAACCAGGATCAATTCACTTCTGACCGAATGCGCAATTTTCCTACAATTTGATTAGTCAGAAATACTGTCCTTGAAGGGTACAGCAACAATCACACCCCAAGAGGTGTCTCTTTATATCGACAACACTAACCCCCTCCCTTACCCCCGACGGCAGCCGTTTCACCCCGCCGCTGGCCCGGGGCGAGGAGCCCGCGTCCGTCTCCATGCCTGCCACGCTCAGTCGGGCTGAACCGAGCCTGGAGCAAACTGCTTCTCACCCCAGGAAGAGCCTGATGGGCAAAGAGACAGGAGGTAAAACACATGGGCAAGTGGCCGCGCTCCGGGCTTCCCTTCCCGGCAGAGGCAGAGGCAGAGGCAGAGGCAGAGGCAGAGGCAGAGGCAGGGGCAGAGGCAGAGGCAGAGGCAGAGGCAGCCCCGCGCCTCACGCCCGCACCACCATCCTCACTGACAGACGCTCCTGCCGGCGGCTGCGCGGCTCCTCCGTGGCGCGCATGCGCGGCACAGGATGGATGGCTCGGGCGTGGGGGCCACTGAGCTTGCGCGAAAGTGCGGTGCGCTCCTTGCTGCGCATGCGGAGAGGCGCGCCCCCGCCCGCGCTCCCGCCGAGGCGGACGGCTCCCTCCGGAGGGCGCGTATGCGTTAGGGGAGCGGCGTGGCCAATCAGGGGCGCCCACGACCCACGTCGGAGCCGTCGGCCGCGGGGCGCCGCCAGTGTGGCCGCGGGCGTCGGGGCGCGGCGGAGATGGTGTGTCCTGCGGCCTCCGCCGGCCGCCTGGGCTCCGCGCTGCCGTTCCTGCTCGTGCTTTTCGACCTGCAGTACCAGGGTGAGTGGAGCTTGGACCGGGGGCGGAGGAGGCTGCTGCTCGACCTTGCCCGGGCCGCCGGTGTGTGGCAATAGAGGTGGCCGCCGCATCCGTGCGCGGCCCGCTGGGGCAGGTCAGCCTCAGATGGGGTCGCTGCTGGGCCCGCGGTGATGCCTACCCGGGGGAAGCCGCTGTGTGATCGCACTCCCTCCTTCTGGGCTGTTTTCGTCGACTAAGACTATTAAGAGTGTTCGGGTGTCCGCCCGGGTTGAGTTGTGCTGGTGGAGAGCGGAGCGGAGCCGCGGCCTGATCACCCGGAGCCGGCGGGCCTGAGCCGGGCCGGGGCGGGGGGGGGCGAGTCGCGGGGCTGCGAGCGCCATGGCGGCGAGGCCGCCGTCCTGAGAGTATTTCTGGACAAGGTGTGGGGAAGGAGGTGCAGAGCTGCTACCTCATCACGGCAGTTCCGAAGGGTGTGTAATGAGGGCACCGTCGCTGTTTGTAACCTGCTCGGTTATATCTATGTTCCTGGCGGTGCTGATGAGGGGGGCTCGGTGGGTGTGCTTCGTGTTCTTTGGTCTCCTGTTGGTGTGTGAGCTGCCGTGAGGTCTTGAAAACGTGATGTTATCGAGCGCAACTGTGTGACAGCATTGGCCGCTTCCGTACTAGCCTTGAATTTCTCACTTTTGGAGGCCTTTCTTAGTCGTCCGCAGCCGCAGCCATTACTAGTGCCAGACCTACAAGTTCGCTGAGGCTTTTGACAGCTGTGTTGTATTTGGTTATGTGCTCGTTTATTGTTGTGTCGTTAGGTTTTTTTTTGTTTCTTTTCTCAATGTTAGTATTTGAAGTTCAGCAGAGAAGCTTATCTGCACTCTTTGCAGCCTGTTTACTTTCAGAATGCCCTGTCAGCAACACCTGTATGATCAAACTTTTATTCACAGGCTCCTGTTAAATGTACAGCTCGGTTATACAATTGTGCACGTAGTCAGAGTTTCACCTGAGGAGCGTTCTTTAGCTAGCATTGGCAGACTGAAGTGGAACTGAAGCTGTCAATAGTCACAATAATTCCATAGGCCTAAGACAGACCTGGGCTAGACATTGAAAGTTTGGTAGATGTTACTAAACTACGGTTGCTTTGGTCATTTGGTAACAGGAACATACTGTGGCAAAGATGCTCTGTAGTTGGTGTTGATTTGCTTTTTTCGGATGTGTACTCTAGTAGTATTAAAGGGAAAATAATAATTGTGGTCAAAGCATACCTCTCCCTCCCCTTCTCCTCCCCTTTACTTCCTCGTCCTACCCCCCAGGCCCCCCCCTTATTTTCCAGATTGTGGCAGTGATGCTCCCGCTAAGGATTCTTTATTTGGAGTTGCCAGTGTATTTCAAGTATATGGTTTAATGGCCATGAGGACTTGCCAAAGCCCCATTTCTTAATTTGGGATATATTAACTTAAGTTAATAAAGATGAACAGTAATACAATGAAAAGTGGCGGTTCTGGATCTTATTTACTGAGCTTACTAACCTCTTAGTTCATGAATTCAATTTTCCAGGGTATATAGTTAGAGAATTTGGGGGGCTACATTATTTAAGTATCTGGATTTTTTTACTATTACTGGTCTCTGAACTCAAATGTATTCATATTCATATTTAATTTGCATTTTGCTGTCTTGATAATAGAAGTTGGCCTTGTGACAGCCAATTCATGAATTGGTGGAACAGTCAGCCTGCGTTACCTTTTATTTTTGTATTGATACCTGTGAATACTCCTATCTGCCTGGGAAATGAGTTTAGTAAAAAGGTTTTTGAATACTTGGTTATGTGGCATGTTGCATTTGAGCCCTTACTGTTGTTTCCTGAATCTCTCCTCTTTGAATACCCTGGCTTGTGCTGAATAGGCTGCCACTTGATACAAATCACTTGTTGGGAAGATGTATCCTTCATTGCTGTTTGCACTAGCTGCAGCAAAAAGAGGTGACTGAGGAGGATTGTCCACTCCTTCCTGGTAGTGAAAGAAAAGAAACATGATAAAGGGGAGAAGAAATGGGCTTTGAGAATAACTAACAGAACTCAGTTTGTTATTGTCAGACCACCAGGCTTAAGTGCTTCTGTGCTGCACACCATGTATTTTTGTCCTGAGTTTGTGAGTTTTTTTTTTTTTTTCTTTTTTTGTCACCCCAAAAAACAAAGGATAATGGGGGAGTGGCTATTTTTTTGGTTTGCCAGTCCTGGCTATGTGTGCCAATTTTCTTTGCAAACAGAGGGAGTAAAAACTTGGTTGGTAGAAGTTACACACGGAACCAGCTGCTATAAGGCTCCTTGTGAACATTTATGTATTGCTTCTCAGACTGGGGTTGGGTTCACTTCTTTGTTCAGTCTTGTCCTTGAAAAGCAGCACACATAAAAGCAAAGGACAAGCCTGTTCAAAAATAATAGCAAACCTAAGACTTACTATACTAAACACAGGGTCATTCTGATCAAAAAATGCCCCCAGAAAAATCTGTCACTTGCATAACAAGACAAACATCAAGCTCTTTTGTTTATTATTTTTAAAAAATACAGAAAAGATGACTGTAATTTTAATTAAATACATGTTTCTCCTTTTTCTTTGAAACAGTTTGATTTCTGATACACAATTGGAACTGGTTCTGTTTATTTTCATAGTCCTGTTCCCCAGCTTGGGGGAAAAGAGGAGTGTGTAGGCAAATGTAAAATCTTGAAATGGTTTTCAAGTTGAAAGCTGTTCTTAAGCTTTTTACACTGTGGATCTGACTGAGTGTGTAAGGATGTAGTTGGAGTTTGCATGCTCAGGTACCCGTGTATTAGCCCCAGTTATTCTACTAAAACAAAAATCCTACCAGGTAGTTAAAATTTCTTTGAAGTGAGTGTATTTAACTGGAAAAACAGGTTAGCTGCACCTGCTTATCTCCTGTGCCTTCTGACTGACTTTGAGGTGGCAGGGCTGGAACCAATTATTATCTGAGAGTACTTTGGTTTTATTTTTGTTGGCTTTTTTTTTGACTCTTCCACCCTTGCATCAGTGCCAGGCCTACAGACTGTTGAACTTATCCAGAGTATCTGGCTTGATTTGACTGCTGGGGCTCTTGTGTGTGGTCATCTGACATCCTTGGTGAATAGATAACAATTAGGCAGGCTTTAGAAATAACATTCAAATTAAAATACTTGAAAGCTCTAAAAAGAAATAGTATATTTGCATATTTCTTGCATAAACTTAGTTTCTTGCTGGTGCATGCAGAAGTTCAGCTGCAATGCTGGGCCCTTCATAACTAGCTCACTAATGTATGCATATATGCTGGAAAGAGCTCTGTGGGTTTGATTTACCAAGTTTACCTCTGGTTGAACTTGAGTCTTCACATTCATTCCCAGACCAAAGAGTCTGTAGGTACCCAAATAGGTTACACAGAATTGGAGTCCTTAGACTTACTGTGCCTGTGTTAGCAGTTTGCAGATGGTTGCTGTGGGGAGGTTTATTTAAAGCAATTGTTTGCCTACAGCCAGAAAATGAGTAAGCATTCACGTAGATAGATATGAATAATCAGACCAACTATCAGGTCAGCGTAGTGTTCCTGAGTAGTTATGGTAAATGTCACTTTTCATCATGGTTACACCATTTATATAGGCTGTTTCTGGAGATTCCCACATCAACATAAGATGTTAAGCAAGTTGTGTACTTTTAATGTATGTTTAGTATGATTAGTCTTGTTCTGTAGGGAACATACAGTCCTTCCCAGTTTGCCCTATTTCTCTGTGTTGCTCCTGCTTTTATTACTTGCCTGCTTATTACTAATGGTCATCTGTCTTATTTCATTTATTATGTTCAGTGTTTTCAAGGAAAAAGAAGTTTCTTCTGCCTAAAGTATTACATAACTGTAAAGCTGTACTGAACGTAGTGTGTATGAAAGGTATAAGTTGTATAGGTACATCTTATTGTGGAAGATCTATTTTTGGAGCTGTCCTGATGTGACTAAACGTGAAAATAAGGGCACTCCCTCAGATGCTTGAGACTCTGAAAATTGAATGCCATGTTTAGGTGGATGGAAGGTTTATCAAAGAGTAATTTACAGCCCACTTCTAGGATACTGCTCCAAACTGACAAGTTTTGAAAGATTTCAGCTATTCATATGTGGGGAGAGACAGGAGAGACAAAGCTTACGAATTTTTTTAATTTTTTTGGCTCAAGTTAAATACTTCAGTCTGTTCACGATTTGATACCTGATTCTTTGCTTGTGTACTTCCAAAGACAGGGAAATTTGTGGGTTTGTTTTCCAGTTTGGCTTATTTAGTTTTTTATTTCCCTTCAATGCTTGCTTTGTCGTTTTGGAGGACACTGGACTACTCGGTGATAAAAACTTCAATCTGGCAAAGGGGCAAAATGGCAAAGAGAATGTCTATTTCTCTGATAATTGGAGATTCACATAAAAGCTACCTTGAGGTAGAATACTGTGTATGGAAAAATTACTGTCAAATACTTCTCTACTGATAGTAGAGAAGTATTGTATTTTATTCAGAGCTATACATAATGTAGAATGGATTTTAAAATGTGTTGTTTAATCAGAATACCAAATTGATTCTATGATAATAATTACTATATGAATGTCATCTATTTGAACAACAAAAAAAACCTACTGACCAGGAACTTGGGGGTTATTTTATAAAGTAACTTCCATGAATTAAAAAAACGTATTGTTTGCTGTTAGTGTTCTAGAAGAAATATTTGAAGCCTTTAGAATCCATTTTGGTAAGTTACTACCAATCTTTTAGCAGATGAAGCTTTTTCCATTAAATACAGGGAGCATTAATTGTCTTCTGTGGAGTTAAAAGAATTATGAACTGTATTAAGGAGTAGGAAAGAAAAATTAAGATCTCTGGTGCCAAGAGCTCCTGGGTCTAAAATCTTGGTGATCCAGACATTAGTGTTCTTTCACTACAAATACTTTGTTGTCTAATCACCTGTCAGTTTGAGAAGTTTTGATATGCTTTCTTCCAATCTGTGTAGTGTTAACAGTTTTATTTGGACTCTAAGAAACAGCTTCAAAGTGCCGCTGCATTTTTGTATTTGAGATTAATTCAAGTGCCCGTCTGAATTAGCTTGATACAAAACCTGACTAAAAGAAGTTGATTCCCAGTAATTGTATTTATTTGGGATTTTAATTTGCTACCTTGCTTAAACTTATGCATAAGGTATGCTTTTATTAAAAGAAAACTGCTTATAGTGTAAAAGTTTTAATAGTCATAAACTGGTAAGTTGTAGTGAAAGTCTGTCCTGATTTGCAGATTGCTGTGTTGCAAATGAAAAATCTCTGTGGATGAATTGATGGATGTACAGCGTGTACTTGAATCCAGCTACTCATTTCTTCTCAACAATAGTCTTTCCCTGTTTGTTGAATAGCAGCAGTTTATTAGCTTTCAGCTGAAACTGGTGCTTTGGAAACATACCACTTTAGTGTAATTTTTCATATTTCCGGTTAAATGAAAATGGAGGGGAGGGGAAAGAATCTTAATTGTTGATATCAAAACTTGTGCCCTGGAAACAGTTTGCCTTGGAAATTATGAAGTAGATGAGACAAAATCACAGTAGAGTAGAAACCAGTCACTCAGATAACTTAGGACTCAACTGAGAACAGTTAGCTATCAGTAGGGTCATGAAATTTAACTTCAAGCCTTTTTCTTTGTTATGTGTGCATTATGAGCTTTTTTTTTTTTTAGATTTTTTTAAATTTAAAGTTCACGTAGAAATGTTTTTTGTAAAACTGTTTTAATAGTTGATGTATAAAGCTTAGTGTGCAGAAATGCCTGTTTGATGCCTTCTCACGGTATGGTGCTTTACAATTCTTATCTATTTACTTTGTAATTTTGGGGACAGTGTTTGTAAGTTGCTGATTGTTTTAGTGCAGGAATATGTGACTGCCTTTATATCAGTAAATGCTTGTTATATGTGTTATCACTGTATGCTTTTGGTATAATCAAATTAGTTATTCAAAACCTTGGTCTTGCTTTTCTTTAAGGAGCTGAATGTGGAATAAATGCAGAAGTAGAAAAGCAACTTGAAATGGGAAAGAAGTTATTGGCTGCTGGACAGCTAGCAGATGCTTTGTCTCACTTTCATGCAGCTATAGGTATGTATCTCTGGAAAGTGATGTTTGCACTGAAATAAGTCTGGATGTTTGGGTTGGATTTTTTTGTTTTCTTACTGTTTGCTTCATTAAGTATTCTGCTTTCTTGCAAACTGTATTCCATGAGTCACAGAATTTTGGGCATCTTTATGCAGCAGTTTGGACAGGAGCCAAAGGAGATGTAGTTGAATACTTATGTTTCAGTTTTGCTAAAAGAAACTGTGATATGTGAACACTTAAGTCACTGCTGTTTTGCAGACTCCCTGTATGAAAGCAATGACCATTGATTATGACATTGTTTGATGACGTGTTCCCTGTATCTAATCCTGTCAAGATTTTGTCTTTATGAAGTTTTTTGAAGTTAGTTTTTGAAAGGTTGACTTTACAGTGCTGGAGAGAAGAAAGAATGGATTAAAACCCCAACATTTAAAGTAGTTCTTTGTTGTCTTTTGGTGTGGGTTTTTTTGGCTT
>JANRGW010025051.1:0-38101 GCA_024733675.1 Psilopsiagon aymara | reverse complement strand
GTAGCAGTAGTGGTTTGTGTTATACCTTAGTTACTAAACTGTTCTTACCTCAACCTGTGGGAGTTGCATTCTTTCGAATGCATTCTTGCATTCTTTAGCAACTTGAACATAAATTTTTCAGGAGTGACCTGGATATAATGAAGCCTACTTCTATGATCTTGGACACTTGCATCTACCCATTTCATGTTTATCAGTAATAAAAATCTACCTCAGAAATTAGGTATAGCTTCAGCCATAACGGAATATGTGGGAAGAAAATCGAAGTTTAGGATTATATTATGCCTGAATATGCATAAAGCTTGCTTTTGACAGAGCTTTGAGGCCCTGCTTTGCCAACAAAAACTGAATTTATTCTCAGAAATTATTCCCTCTGTGGCTGTGATGCATATGCACATACATTAGATAAAACATTCAGCAATAGCCTTGCAAGTATATCACAATTATTAGAATGAAAATCTGGGAGAAAAAATGTGTGCCAACACCACATTGCTTGAAAGAAAATTTATGCACAATAAAATTGTTTTGGTGTTGCTGAATTAGCGATTCATGCTCTTTTTTGTTTTGGACTTGAAGTTATTTGGGACTTTCTCAGTTAGGGGAGCTGGATAACTAAGTCATTGAATTTTTAAGACCCTGATTTATGCTCTCAATTCAGCAGCCTAAAATCTGGATGCTTATAAGACTAGCTTTATCCTAGTGAAATCATATTGCTCCAGACTCAGAATTACATAAGATTTATCTCTCATCCTCTCAGGAAGGTGAACAGCAGAGATTTCATAATACCCACAAGAGATAAGTGCTAGTAAATACCAAGGCTCCAGTTCAGAATTCAAGCTTCACTTAGCTGCCTAGAGATAGTGTTTCGCAATCACTGTCCAGATTTTGGTTTTTGTATATCTTACATAGAAAACCTACTGATATATTACATGAGAACACATATCTGTTTTCTAAACAGGACAAAAAGGAAAAAAAAGAAAAAAAAAAAAATTTGTAATTTCAAATACCTCTCATCTCTTATTTTCACCAGTTTACAGAAATTTTCTTGATAAAAGTTCTATATTGCACCGAAAGCTTGAGATTATAATGTGCAAATTCTAGCAAAAAGCCTACAAGTGATCCATAATGAACTTCAGAATCCAGCACTGAGGGTCATTTTATATGAGTCTCAGTGAGCACAGTAAATTATAGAGCCTTCAGCAAGAGTATATAACCTGTAGACTACCTCAGAATAGTTGGCAAGGGTTAAGCACTATCACCTTCTTCAGTCAAAATCTTAGATCACTTAAGTTTTGGCCAACTATTTTACTACATGAGCATAACTGCGGAATACTTTAATTTTCAGGTTTTTGATTATTTTGTTTTCTTTTTCTTGCCATAAGACTTTTACCACTAAATCAGTTATCATGTACCAGAACACTTCAATTTCAAGAAAACAGCACTGAAATCAAATATCACTAGTGCCGAAGGAATATTTTCCTTTGTCGTCCAAAAAGCAGTGTATTGAAACTATGGTAACACCTACAAGGCAAAAAAAAGTGGACTGTTCCACAGTTCTAATTTACTGATAGTCTTGGGTGCGACAACCTGAATAACAGAGCTATTGCTGGCAATCTGCTTTTTTGAAGTTTGGATTCTAAGTTGCTTTTAAAGTAGACAAAATACAATTTAAAAGTAAAAATTAATTAAACAAGTAACTCTCGCACTACAAAATTTTATTATTCTATACAACGCAACCCAGCAATAAAAATAGCAGTAAAAAGCCCATAATGAATAACTGTATCTTTTTAGTGCCATAAAAAGGTACTTTCAAGACAGTAGCACATTATAGTTTAAGTGAAGCTCTTCATTAGATAGTATGAGAAAATGAGGCATGAAAGGAAGATAGAAAAGCCTTCTTAAGAGTTCCTGTGTAGATAATGTAGGCCGAAGACAATCAATAGCCATGCCTCATTTATTTTATGTTTTTGAACACTTCAAGGCCAAATGTTAGCATTTGCTGTATTGTTTGGCTTCCCAGACCTGCATCAGTAATGACAAAACAGATTTGCATATTGTGATGTAGTTTATATGAATTTATATTCAAACTGCATATGGTTATTTTTCTCAAATATGGAAGGTAACTCTTTCTCCACTAGCCTGGATTCATTAAAAATCACTTTGGATTATTAATTCATCACAATCAATCTAAAGAGTCATAAGCACATTACAAAATCACATGAAATGCATGTTAATAGCTTAAATATCATATTGAATACTGTAATACATCAGGTTAACCTTGTGAAGTCTGTGTACTTACTCCTGACTGAAAAATAAGACTGAAAATATAAATCGTATTCAATGCATTTTTCATGGCATTTAAACAATAATTTTCAAAGTATTTAAATTTAACTTAGTGTGACAGTTATAAGCCATGTTTTAAATCCTTATTACCTCAATCAGGTATATTTCTTAACATAACAATAATGAAACAACCTATTAAGCTGTAATATAAATAGAATAGGGAGAACCAATAAATGAAAAAAAAATATTAAGAAAAGGGTACACTGGAGAAAATTCACCGTACAGAAGTAGTGGAGCAGATTTATAATCTTCACATGTAAGGCTCAAGACAAAAACTGGTTAGTCCATCTATGTAAGAATTCTAGCTAACATTAATAGTCCCACTGAAATAAAGAAGCTTTTTCTAAAATTCAAGAGAAACAAGATACAGATTTGGCTTCCACAGACTTCTTCCTGTGCAGCTTCCCTATATATTTAGAAATCTAGGTAACAAGAAACAAGTCTGCTCCAATAAATCTCTACTTTAATATTTTTTTACTTACTGGCTTCATTCCTGTAACCTGCTTGGCAGCACCATTATTTTTATCATTCCCCAAGGAAAAGAGTCACTGAATGTATATGCCCTAGTAATCAAACATAGGATAAGGTCTGACTTCTTGTTTACAATAGGTTTCTCTACCACACAAAAGCCAGACCACACTACTAATATATTTGCTAATATATACAGTATTATAGCCTAGTGATTTTTCTAAGCTTGTGTAGGAAATTAGTATTGCAAATAATTAAATGAAACTGACTTTTACTTGTGCTTAACCTTTTTTTATGAGCAGTGTTAAATCAACAAAGGAGAGTTGCTTTTTCACCACAAGGCAAATAATGCTTACAGAACACAGTGGTTGCACTAAGTGCACAGCACACAGGACTGAATCACAGAATCATAGAAAAGTCAGGGTTGGAAAGGACTTTAAAATTATCTAGTTTGAACCCCCCTGCCATGGGCAGTGACACCTCCCACCCAAGGCTCTGTCCAACTTGGTCTTGAACACTGCCAAGGATGGAGCATTCACAACTTCCTTGGGCAACCTGTTCCAGTGCCTCACCACCCTCACAGTAAAGAACTTTTTCCTTATATCCCATCTAAATGTCCCCTGTTTAAGTTTTAACCCTGTCGTGGTTTCAGCCCAACCGTAAATCAGCCACACAGTTCATTAGCTCCATACCGCCACCCCCTACCCTATTTGAGCTTGTTGTGTAATTAGCGCAGCCCACGTACTTCATGTAGCGTCAGTCACATGATGTGTAGAGGAGACCCTACCTTTGAACATGCAGCCCAGCATGGGCAATCGGGATGCCAGGAGGAGCTGCTCTTCAGTGCCAATCACTTCCAAAGCAGCTCAAACCCCTTCATAGGCTGCCAGTATCTCTTTTCCAGGTGAGGTATTGCTGGCCTCAGATCCTCTGTATCCCTGACTCCAAAAGCCAAGGGGTTGACCTCGAGTCACCCCTGGTGCTTTCTGCCAGAGGCTCCAGGTAGGACCATTCTCCCCGGCTGTGGTGTACAGTACATTTTTTACATCTGGTATGGTCTGGACTGGTCCAAGGGCTACTGCATGAACTGTCTCTCGTTTAGTTTGCTCAAAGGCTTGTTGTTGCTCAGGGCCCTATTTAAAATCAGTCTTCTTCCTGGTCACATGACAGAGAGGGCTTACAATCAAACTGTAATTTGGGATGTGTATCCTCCAGAACCCCATAGCACCCAAGAAAGCTTGTGTTTCTTTCTTATTGGTGGTGACGTTGCTGTTATCATGTTGATCACATCTGGGGGGATCTAGCTACGTCCATCTTGCCATTTTAATCCCAAAAATTGAATCTCCTGAGCAAGTCATTTGACCTTACTCCATTTTAGGGCAAAACTGGCTTTCAGCAGAATTTGGATTATTTTCCTCCCTTTCTCAAAGACGTCTTCCACTGTATCACCCCACACAATAAAGACATCAATGTATTGCAGGTGTTCTGGTACTCCTCCTGTTCCAGTGCAGTCTGGATCAATGATTCTATTGTATTACAAGTCATTATCATAAAGTACAATGAGACAAGAACCTTAACCCAAGCCCCCCATCTGATAAACACTAAGCAAATATCATCTGTAAGTAAGGTACCATATGCTGAACCTGTGAGATCAAGAGCAACAACTTTGAGAGCCAGTAAATCAGCACTGTGGTGAGTGACTATTAATCCTGTCGTGATCTCAACCCTTCGTGCCCCACATTGGGCACCAAAAAGAGCTGTCATGGTTTAAGCCCAACTGTAAATCAGCCACACAGTTCATTAGCTCCACCCACCACCCTGCCCACACTCCCAGAGGGATGGGGAGGAGAATTGAAAGAATGTAACTCCCATGGGTTAAGATAAGAACAGTCCAGTAATAACAGTATACAAAGGTACACAAATCACTGCTGCTACCACCAGTAATAGTAATGACAACGGAAAGAACAAGGGGAGAGAATACAACAGCTCACCTCCTGCTGACCAATACCCAGCCCGACTGAGCACTGAGCTAACTCTTCCAGGTCTCTGCCCCCAGTTTTTACATCCTGGGCATGACATGCTGAGGTATAGTATACCTCTTTGGCTAGTTTGGGTCAGGTGTCCTGTCTCTGCTTCCTCCCAGCTTCCCCTCCTCCCTGGTGGAGCATGAGACTCAGAAAGTCCTTGATCAGACCAAACATTTGAGCAGTAACTAAAACCATCGATGTCATTGGGGCTGTTCCCAGGCCAAAAGTCAAAACCACAGTGCTGCACCAGCTACTAAGAAGGAGAAAAATGACTGCTACTGCTGAACCCAGGACAAACCTGTTACCCCTTGTCCTACAACTACAGTCCTTAATGAAGAGTTCCTCCCCAGCATCCTTCTAGGTCCCCGTCGGATACTGGAAGGCTCTTACAAGGTCTCCACGCAGCCTTCTCTTCTCCAGGCTGAACAACCCCAACTTTCTCAGCCTGTCTTCATCCGAGAGGTGCTTCAGCCACCCAGTCACCCAGTTGGACTCGTTCCAACACTTCCATGTCCTTTTTATGCTGAGGACACCAGAACTAGACACAGTACTCCAAGTGGGGTCTCACAAGAGCAGAGTAGAGGACAGGATCATCACCTTCAACCTTCTGGTCACACTCCTTTTGATGCAGCCCAGGATATGGCAGTCTTTCTGGGAAGTAACAGATTAGTGCCTCCAAGCATGTTCACAGGAAAAAAATGAACACCACAAACAGTAGATTGCCTCAACTTTGGATGTATACAGTTCTAGGACTAGTACATCTTTGTTGACCTGACGTTACAGCTAAAGTTTTTGTCATTTATCTCCCAGAGTAAAAATACAAATGTGGGCAAAAAATGCCTATTTTCCAGACCTACTTTCTCACACTATTCCTACCCAAAGGTAAATAAATAAATTTTTGAATTTTCCCTGATTTACAGTTACATACAGGAGGAAGGTGGATTAGGCTCTTTCAATTTGGCATACTAGACACAAACCCCTGAAGTACCTTTTGTATTGGCTCTTACTGATTCCAGTCACACCAATGCTCTGGTGGTAATGTATCATAAGGATATGTCATTGATGGAGCTTTTCCCACAGGTAAAGCTTGCGATTCACAAAATTTTGAGAGGTAATAAATAACTTTTCAATGATAATTTCTTAAAAACCTTGCAATTTCAGTAATCTGAAATCTTTTATTTGACACCAGTACAGTATCTTATAGTACTCACTATTAATAAAGTGCTATGGCTCACAGACTTACAAAGAACAGAGCTATTTTCTAAATACAATGGCTAAGAATTGAAGCTTATTTTAGAGCTAAACAGAACTTTAGTTTCCGTCTAACTTGAGATTTCTTGGCTGCCACAGCCTAAACAAAAAGAAATGGATGCTATAAGACACATTCTTTTGTTTCACATAAATTGCTGTGGAACTTGTAGGCTTAAGCTGAAAGAAAGCACATAACTCAAAACTGAGTGTGGCAGACTGAAGCAAGATTTGGGAATTGCATCTGATATCATACAAAATTTTACGCTTTAAGTGGAAGAAGGAACATGCCTTACAGACTACCAGAGAAATTAATCTGGTACTGTTTCCATTAAAAACTTGCTAGAGATTCAAAAATTCCCCTCATTCCTGATCTTTTACATATTGTTGCTTGTTTATTCTTAAATTATAGATCTGAAAGAAGTGCTGTGGACTTCCTAGCCTTCCTATGACAGGGCTTTACTGTTAGACAAGGAAAGAGAGAGAAAGGAGCGGATGAAGAATGAGAGATAATTAATCAGTGCCTGATACCTGCAGTCTGATGGATCAACCAAAAGAAGTAACTAACTCCCCTGGAAAACCATACTTTGTATGCCAAGTAACATTTAGTAGTTAATCACTCTGCAGAGTATCATGGATGAAAGTACCATAAGCACAACAAAAAATAATAACCATCAATTTTAATATGTTCTTTCTTATGTATTTGCAATGAATGTACAGCTACTATAACTAACCTCCTTTAATTATGTAAAACTCTCAGTAACTTTCCTTAGAGGTAATGGAAACAGTGGTAAGGAAAAGAAAAAGAGGACCTTGCAAAGAATTTTAAATAGAATATTCAGCTTCCAGCATTCACAGGATCCTTTCTCATTTATTCTCATCAGTAAGTTATTCATGAAACAAAATGTGCAGGTTTTCTGATTAATGACCATTACAAGGGATGATAAGAGATAAAATATGTAGAAGCAAATGACAACAAGCAGTGTTTTAAAAAAATTAAAGTAATAGTTATGATCACAGTAAAAAATATTTTTTTAAAATTAAGTCCTTAAGAATTGCATCAATAAAATCTGTCTTAGAATTTCTAATGAAACAACACTTTTTAGCCTTGATGTTTATCATCAATTTTCAAAGAAATTGGAAAATACATCAGTTTTACTGCTAATAGCTGCGTGGCATTAGAGTTCCTATCTACAGCTTCAGATATTCACTTGGCTCCATCCCAATCTTTCATGCTGTCTTTGAATTAACTGGTGAAACAGGATCTCTGTTGTTGTCCCAACATTTCACTCTTTCCGTTATGAAGGTAGCTCCCTACCACAAACTGGTCTGTGAGTGCAAAATAAGTATAAAGCCCTAAGCAGGCTTTTAATCTCTGTCTTTGCAAATAAAGCTGGAAAGACAGTGCCCATTCTTTATTAAGTGTAAGTTGAATGTCTAATATTCCTTTTCCAATTTTCTTTAAGTTTTCAGCTCTTAAGTTTCATGTTTATTAATGCACAAATGCATAATTGCAGCCTGAAATGTAGGGATAGGGGAATAACAAAATAATTATCTTATTGGCTATCACCCGAATTCCTAATACACCTTTATGTAATACCTTTGATTTTCTGGGAATTATTTTTAGATCAGCACAAAAGAGATATATTAAGAATGTAGGTCTGGAAAAAGCCTTGTCTAGGAAATAGCTGTGAATGAAACTTGTTTGACCAGTTTATTTTTATATTTGCTCATCCAAGTCAGCAGAGAAGCGAAGATGAACACCAATTCCATGTAATACTTCAAGGCTTATTTGTCAGAGAGATTCCTTAAGTATGTTACTGCCATTTGTTTCTGCTATCATACCCAGGTGTAAAGAACAAGAACAAAATTAATTAAAACCATTCTTGTCCTTGGGTCAGATTTCTGATGTTACACAGTGTTGTTTTACCAAGAGCAATGACAGGTATTAATTCAGTGACAGAATAATCATCAATCTCTGCAACTCCATTAACATAGAATACTCTTTGCCATAAGTCATTATCTCTGGTGGAAACAATGTCTTGAGGGAACATCAGCCATTAAAGCCATTATGAAAAGAAATTATATAAGGACATATAGTTAACCTTACCATCTCTCTGTATGTCTCAGGATTCTTGACATCTTAGTTGGTTTGACTATTATTTAAATTCATTTGACTAAACACATTTTGCAGTCCTTCATAACACATTACTTAGCTGAGGCTGAAATTTGATGGAATCCATAGACTTTAATGAACTACATCAATTGCAGTGCTAAATAGAAAACTCAGATAAGAAGTTTAAAGTGTTCATCATTAGTTTAAATCTGTTCATGAAGACAAGGATGTGAGGTTTTGCATTTAATGTAATGGGAAAAAAAAAACCCATAACTTTTTTTTTTGTTTTTTAATTTCTCAAAATAAACCTACTCTAGATGTCAAGACTGATTAAAGGACTTCCATTTAAAGAAAACATATTGGTCCATGAAGTGAAAGACTTATTCCAGGGGGAAATTACCAACATTTTCTTGTAAGTAGGTTAGTTCACTGAGGTCTGTGCATTGCTAGACCTTCACACACAGAAAATATCAACAAGGACGTGTCACTTCTTTTCATAAAAGACATTAAGACTTTGCTTTGTGTGGACAGGCTAACTTTAAAGAATCACCATAATCCCTTTCCTCAAGAAATTTCTGACTAATATTCTCACCAATCAATGTGACAAATAATATTTTTTAAAATAAATTACAAAAAAAAAAAAATTGTGGTGAGGCACCATGCAAAAGCTGAATCACTAAAAATGCCCTCATGCTCGACAGTAGCTTCACCTTTTGTTGGTGCCTTTTGAAAAGCTAATGCCAGCACTCCAGATTTGTACAGTGCCTTTGATCATACTACTGACAAAATTCAACTTACCCTAAGAACCAACAAAAATACAGATATATATATAGATATAACTATGATATATATATATCTATATATATAGATATATATATATATAAGATATAACTATGTTTAATGCAGTATTTTCATTTTCTGCTGACCTGAATTGTGGTAGAGCTCAACTGCTCATCTGTAATGTGTGCTTTCTTGCACAAGGTACTACAGGGTTCTGTCTGAGTTATACCTCCTATTTATCACACATTTTTTTCTCCTGAATGTTTTTGAGCTCTATGCCTTCCCTTTTTAAACTCTCTGTTCTTTCTTACACGATACTCTATATATGTTGATTGTGCTCGACTCCCCCCCCCGAAACAGAAATTCAAGTTTCAAGCTTGCATTCCTCATCTGTACAGCTGGAAATTGAGTATCTTTTCCTAGATCTGAGCGCCGTGCACAGTGATCTACTGATCATTCGTGGGGGGAAAAAAAAGAAACAACAACCAAAAAACTCAACAAGTACCATTTCTGTGCCTTCTGGTTTGGTGCGATAGGTGTGTCTCTGTGGTCACTAGGCATGGTGGTATCACAGTGCTGTTGGCGCTGCTACTGGAATTACATCACATGAAATAATTGAGCTACTTAAAATCATACTGGTAATTCACAAAGCAATAGCTGAGGCTTGTCCACATAGCTGAAGCTGTCATCAGGTATTTAGTCTTGAGGATCTGATTGTCATAGGCATTTTAGAAAAACATGCTCTGACTGCTTTTACTTCTATCTGCTGTCTGAATGCATTATTTCATCATATTCTCAGGTCTAATCAACTCTATTACTGTGAAATTATTCAGCTTTATAACCTTCCTGAAAAAAGGAAAAGCTTGCTCCCTTTGTCTATCTTAAATGATCTACTGTCTTACCTTAGACTGTACACTGTCATTTAAATCCTGTGATGAGCTTTTTCTTCTAGTATCATTAAGAATACCATACTACACCCAATAAAATTTTAACTTAACTGGTACTTTCATTCTCTGCTTTTTAGTGTTTCTATGAAATATTAAAAAAAAAAAAAAAATTTCTCCAAAAGTTAATTGAGAAATTTAAGGTGGCTTTGCAAATTGGTGAGGAATGTATTATAGCAGGTTTAGTCTAAACAACAAGAGGGAGATGGAAGTAAAAAAGATCAAATGCTTATTCAGTATTGCAGTGAAGTTTGGTTCAAGTGTTTGATTTTGTTTTGGGTTTTTTTATGATGTGTCATTATTATGAAGTCTCACTTAACTGATGCTGAGATGCTTTTCAGTGGAACAGCACAGTCCACCTTCAGTGAGTTGAAGCTATGCATCCTGAACTCAGCCAGGAAATATGCCAAAATATGGCTACAATAAATTGGACCAAAATGATGATAAATTGCAGAAATTGTCCCAGTCAAGTAACACATTTCGTAAAGCAATTTTACTGGGTTTTTTTTTTTTTTTTTTTTTAGTTTGTCTTTTTTTGGTCAGCAGGCTAGCATTACCCAATATTTTTCTGAGTCTACTTCACCTGCCTTAAAATTTGGATCTAAGTTTTAAGCTGAACATCTACATGGCTTACAATGTAAAGCCTCTATTAAAGCACAAGAAGCAGCATCTCTAACAGGATCTATAAATAGTTTTTTGAGCTTTGAATTTAATTTTAAGAAAATGCAGCTTTTTTTTGTGGATAGTGAGTTCTCTCTTGTGATTGGAAGGCAAATGTATACAAAGAAACCAACAAAAATAAAAGTTGGACTCTTCAGTTAGGAAATGCTGCTTTAAATAAAGCGACACACTTTTTTCTTTCTTTTGTTTTGCTTTTTTGGTTTCGTTTTTTTTTTTTTTGTTTTTTTTTTTTTGACTTGGAAGGACAAAAGTATACAGAGAAACTGGTTATAATGAATTGGACTTTTCAAACAGGAAATACTACTTTAAAGTGACACAGTAGATAAGTTAGAGTCAAGAATATGTCATTGGAATTCAAGACCATATTTAGTTTACTGAGCTACAGCTCACAAAATGTCATTTCTGCATATGCTACCATATGTTATCTCAGTATCTTAGCATACAGAATTGGACTGCTGCATGACTTTGTGTATTTCCGTTAAATGCAATTTCTTCCTAAGCATACGAAATACAGATGCTGTGACTTAGCATGCACAAGGAGGTATCAGTATGAAACTTGAGTTCTGAGAGAATTGCACTGACTTACTGTTCAACACTGAATTGATTTTAAAATTGCTATATGACAACTTATGGTATAAAGCCCTACACAATTTGGAATCTCTGGTTTTATCTAGCCTATTATCTATGAGAATTTAGAGTTGTTGAGACCATCTGAAGTTGGCCATTTCAAAGCATTGCACATACGTTCAGCTGTTAGGCTTGTCAATTTGAAATCCATTTCCAGCTGGGGTCTAGAACACAGATTCAGATACTTTTAGACATAAACTTTTATGTTTTCAATCTGACATCTTCATCAACCGAGCACTTGTGCTTTGTATTTTATGTAGTTGAAAGTACAAAAATATAGAAAATTACTTAGCAGAGGAACATTTTTCCACCAAAAAACATTCTGTTTGTCCTTGCGCTGTAAATAAACTTTAACCTTTTGCTAAATACTTGTGATTACTTTGCAGTCAACACCAAGGTTTGATTATATACAGGGGAAAGTTGCACATCCGTTGTACTCCACCACGATCAGATTTGCAATATCCAGTCATATTAAGAATGGAGATAATCATTGACCATTTTTCTGCCCGTGAACATCGGAATGGCTGAACCTGATCACAGCAAAGATACATTTAACTGAGGCCAAAGGCAGATTCTAAGGGAAGAGTATAAGAATGAAACAAACATATCTGAGTGATTACAGCAGCCTTATATTCTCTTCCAGCTTCTAGCAATTTATTGTTCATGGGCATCTTATGCAAAGGTAGTCCCTTCAGGTTTCAAAATCTTGAATGGATTTTTCTTCTAAGCATTTCCTGAATATATGTAGGTCCAACAGCAACACATACACAGTTTAGATATGCCTTTTTGGAAAGACACATGCTCTTTCATTGATTATGAAGTGAATTTTGGAAATTTTTATAAAACCAGATATTTTCTGATATTAGTTGGTCATAATAAACATGTTTATACTTCAGTCCAGAAAAATTGATAGAATATGTTCAAAATAGAATACCAAAGGCACTAGTTCACTAGCTATTTATGCAAACCTGCCAGAAATATCTAGATCTTCAATAAATATGTCCTTTCAGACATTATAGATTAACTAGCATCCTAATTCTTGGAATAAAGAGATATAGCACAACGTTTAAAAAAGAAACTGCAGTCATTTTCAGTGATATTTTGCTTTTTAAATGTAACTACATTTCCCCAGTTATTCTTCCTAATAATAAAATTTATTTGATTGTATAAGAGCATATTCACAGGTAAAAAATTTTTCATAATTTTCCTGTACAGTGCACTGTCACATCAAGATTCACGTTGCTTGTGCTACCGTAAGATAGCAGCATACAAAATATGTTTATTTTGCTGCATTTGTATGCAAAAGTTACCTATGTGTTCTTTAATTCACATTGTCAAAAGTACCACAAATATGCTTTTAGAGAGACTGATGATGACATACTTCTAATTATCCCAACAAGATGTTTTTTATACTATAAAGTCTTCTGTGGATATCTTTATCTTTTCACTTGAAAGATAATTTATCCCAATGGTACAAGGTCAGTAAAAATTGAAGAGCTGCAGTTGACATAAACATCCATAAAACTACATTTTCTTAGCTGCAGACTTAGAAACTGATATGTGTTGAAGCAATCTTGAAGATAAAAGATCATTTATAGCTATGCTTTAGTAGCTGATTATCTAGAAGTGTAACAGAGTACCAATACAAGTACTCCTTGCATGCCTTCCAGACAACATCAGCTATAAGAAACTGACACCAAAGCACTACAAACTGAACAGAAAGAACAAAATATTGTTGTTTACTTTAGTTGTATTTTTTTATGTTTTCATATCTTATTTTCAAGGACAAGTAGTTTCAAAAAAAACCAAACCAAAACAAAAGATTAGATTCAATAGGTTAACACAGAGGTTGTAAAATTAGAGATAACATGGCCAGCTTAGAAAATAATTGTTAAGATTTCTGTTACATTGGAAATTTCTGTTCAGGTTGTATTTGGAAAGCTACAAAAATTTGCAGCCTTAATGCAAATCATATGCCAGAAAACTATATTCCTGCTATATGCAAGGAGAAGATCAGAGATATTGATTGGGGCTTGGAATAATCTGTTTCTGAGGTATTCCTTGCTTTGTGGAAGAAGCAAAATAATTCTAAATGGGCATAATGAAATATAAGAGCCATTTACAATAAGAGTGGTTCAGAATTGCAATAGCTTGTGCAGAAAGGCTGTGAAATTGCCATCCCTTGAAATTTCCAAAACTGCTGAAGAAAAGCTGTAAGTAGTCTTGCCCAACTTTGAAGTTAGTCCTGCTTTGAAAAAGAGGCTGGACTATATATCCATAGCTATGCTTTACAAAACAATTTTCCATGCTTTCTGTAAAAATGCTCTTATTCTGCATGAGTGTTGTGCCTGGCACAGGTGACTAACAGAATATAAGAAAAGAAGTAGTTGCATATGATGCATGTATTTACTTTGTGAGGAAGAAGTCTGCTCTCCTTAAATACAACAATGTTGGTGTGTTGACCAGCACTAACAGTGAGAATGTTGCCTTACTTAGTACCTATGTAACACTCACAGGCCACTGCATTTCCTAAAGCACGTCAGCTAAACAATCTTATTTAACGAGCTTCTTTAGTTTCTCCATTGTTTCTGCATACTCTCTGGACCTTCTGTCATTTTGCTTGGACATTATGCAAATTAAGCTTACAGATTCTCCTACTCTTTCTCATTCTTCCCTCCCTGGAGTCAGGTATTTTACCAAGTTCTGAATAAAAAAGAACACTCATAACCCCTACTCTAATTTCTGTGCTGGCTCATTTGACTTTGGAACAGGTATCTCTTCCCACCACAATCATGTCTACAGGAAATGTCACTAGATTCTTTCTCTCTTTCTTTCTTTCTTTCTTTCTCTTTCTCTCTCTTCCTTTCTTTCCTTTCTTCCTTTCTCTTTCTCTTTCTCTCTCTTTCTTTCTTTCCTTTCTTTCTTTCTCTTTCTTTCTTTCCTTTCTCTCTTCCTTTCTTCCTTTCTCTTCCTTTCTCTTTCTCTCTCTTCCTTTCTTTCCTTTCTTTCTTTCTCTTTCTTTCTTTCCTTTCTCTCTTCCTTTCTTCCTTTCTCTTCCTTTCTCTTTCTTTCTCTTTCTTTCCTTTATTTCTCTTTCTTTCCTTTCTTTCTCTTTCTTTCCTTTCTTTCTTTCTCTCTTCCTTTCTTTCTTCCTTCCTTCCTTCCTTTCATCCTTTCTTCCTTTCTCTTTTTTTCTCTCTTTTTCTTTTTCTCTTTCTTTCTCTCTTTTTCTTTCTCTCTTTCTTTTCTTTCTCTCTTTCATTCTTCTTTTTTTCTCTTTCATCCAGCCAAGCTAGTTTCAGTTAAAATGACTCAACAGTAACACAAATGTGAGTTATCACATCATGTATGGTCTCACTATACACCATGCTATTATATCAGTGTAAGGACCAATACAGACAATTTTGACATTTTGCAATTATCAAACTGTTTATGCGGTCAATTCTCAAATTGCTATGAATTTGATAATTCACAGCTATCAAAAAGCCAAAAAAGGTCATTTTTTTTATCCAGTTTTTGAGTTAGCTTTATAAACTCTTTGCTGGGAAAAGAAAGAATGTCACAGTAGTAATACTACATTGCTTTCCTCCATGTAACATTTTCACAAAGTTCCCACCATGATTAATCCTGGAGCAAGTCTCATTTATATAAGCGGATGGCTCCTACAGCCCTCTGCTCTAAACTCCTTTAAAACCCCCTTAGGATATTTTAGAAGCCCTTGCTCATTACTGCAATACATTTGAGAATACATAGTCCAAGAGCATTAAAGCACAGCCTTAAACTGAAAACTACCATAAAAAACCAGAGAGGCATTAAATAAAAAAACTTCTCAATCACTTAATTTCATTATATTATTTTTTTCTGCCTGTGCCCGGCTTTTTTATATTCATCTGGATGATTTTCCACTTCCCAAACTGTTAGTTTTTCATGCACACCCAAAACTTATCTCTGGATGCAAGCAAAGCTTGTGTAGAGAAGAGTCCAGCAAGTTCGTAAATCAATTACTGTGAGAAATATGTAAGTACTGGCAGGCCCACTTATGCAAGCCAAGTCCTTTAAAGCAAGCCACCATGGACATATGGGCTAATGGGAACTGGTGGGAGGCTGAAGAGGAAGGCCTATGAACCGTGTGGTTATAATGAACACCAGCATGCCTGGTGGGCAGAAATGCACAGTTCTGGTTCTCTGAGCTGGATGGTACTCATTGACATAAAACTCCTTTGACTCCCTGGAGCAGTGGGACACAACTCTGTAGAGTTTCAGCAGAGCAGAACACAAAAATGAAGCTTCTGGAATTTTCAGGTTGGAACTGCCAACCTGAAAGAAGCAGGTGGAAAGAAGCAATGTCTTAAAATGGCCTTGGAGAGTGTATAAGCTTCTTTCTGCAACTGAGCCCTGAGGCATATGTCTGCCTAGAGCACATTTTCACAGCTCAGTAAAGAATTCTTAGAAATTACAGTGGTTTTAATGTGAGTGTTGGTGCAGCTTGTAACATAAGATATCTTTGTGCAGGCAAGACACATGGAACTCAAAGTTCATAAAGTGATAAAAAATGCATGCTGCACCTCAATAGAAAATGAAATGTTTGAGCAATGTAACTTGACAGAACTAATGAAAATTATTTTTTATTATCCTCCTTTCAACATTTTTAATTTCCCAAACAAAACAGGTCATGGTACTGATACAGGCATCCTGACCTAACATACAGAGACAATTAGTTTTCATGGAACCTCCTGATACCACATTTATTTTTTGCCAGGACATAACCTAACTAACTGCAGTGTTTTACAAGGAGCAAATCCAATTACAGCATTTCTATCTGAATGTGGCAAAAAAGAAAAAAAAAAAAAAAAAGAAAAAAAGAACAAGTTTGTATCATTCTTCAGAGGCAGACACAGCAGTTTGAAGTTTGACTTTTAAAATCATGCTGTTCCCTAAAATTCCCCCAATTTTGTTCCAGTGTTTTGCTCTTTGTTTTGTTTAAAAAGAAACCCTAAACCAAAGGCCATGTTCAGCTTTTGTAAAATAGAGAAACTCTGTTTTCTCCTGGGGATAGTGCACTTTCTGCTTAGTTGCAGTAAAGGTGTGCCTGCTTTTTTGTTCAGAATCTTCTCTTGTCTCAAAGGGGCACAGTCATGCTATGCTCCAGTTATGGATCTCCTCTCTCTGACTCATCAATCTTTAGTGAAGTGCCTCAATAACTGACCTTATTTTCAGCTGCTGAGCTCTTGGCAGTGCCCTTCAAAGCAAATGAAAGTTGCCAGAGGCTCAGCATTTCAGAAATCAGGGCACTTAACTTGTTGCCTGTCTCTGGATTTAAAAATCTGGCTTCAGGTTCTCGTTTATTTTTTAACTTTATTCTATAATCCAGCATGAAGGGAAAAGTAATGACAGCAGACTTGTCTACAGATAGTTCTAACTTTGGAATGCCTTTTCCTATCTCTTGGAGTTATTAAAGAGACAGTCTCAGTTACAATAATGCCTGTTAATTCAGGCATTGTTTTCTCATCTGTTATAGTCACAAATAACAATCACAATGATTTAGCTCAGAAGGTTTTTTCTTCTCCTGCTTGTTTAACTTCATGCTTTTGACAAGGCTGATTGTGAATCTGACATTCACACAGACTTGGATAGATCTACCTGAAATATTTCTACTAAAGGTGACAAGCCTTTCAGTTTGAACCATCCTGAAGACTGCCAAGCCTGACAAATCTTAAGTGGGCATTAAACTACATTCTTAAAGGGCTAAAATCAAAACACCCATAGTTAAGAGTTGTAACACTGTAGCTTATTATAGACCACAGATACTAGTTTAGCAAGGTTGCCTGAAGAAAGGGACACTTGCTTTAAAGCAGCTAATTCAGATGGAAAAATATAGATCAAGAATTACTCTCCTTACACACATGAAAATCATGTCATGAAAATGTTTTTAAAATAGTGCATTTAATATAAGTAATTTTTACTCTTATTATTCATTCTGCATCATCTGGACTAGAAACATTTTTTAAGGAAGGCAAAGACTTCAAAATAAATTTTTAGCATGGAGGTAGAGACTTCAAAAGAAAATTAAAAAAAAGAATATTTGAAGTAATGTACACTATTAAAAATGACATAACTTTGTCTTACACATGCTTGAGCAATGGGGCACAGAAACTGGTTACAACTGTGACAGCAGATCTTAGAGAAGGAGCTGTAGGTTTAAAGATAGAGAGGTATCAAACAATCAGGAGATCCTTCTTAGGAATAATTTCCTGGGATTATATGGAGATTACAGATGTGAACATAAATCTCTATTGCATTTGTCAGAAAAAAACTAGAACTTCAGTAAATTGGAGAAAATCACGTAAGACCTAGAAAAATGCTGAACAGCTCAAGTAGCATCTCTTATCAAATAAAAAATATGTTTGTGTTACTCTTTATGCTAAAACAAGACAATCTGGGTTTCATACAGTTCAAGGATAAACGTGTATTTACGCATTACTTGTTGGTGCCTAAGATCCTATTGATACCTACCAAAACAAAGAGGGCTTAGAAACTAGACTGTCAACTAACATTTCTGCTTTCACAGAATCAATGAATGGATAAGGTTGGAAGGGACCTCTGGAAGAAATCTGTTTCAACTCTTCCATTCAAGCAGGGCTACACAGAGCCAGTTGCCCAGGACCGTATGTCCTGATTTTTGTCTTAAATCATAACACATGTCCAGATGGCTTTTGACTATCTCTAAGGATGGAGACTCCAGCACCTCCATGGGCAACCTGTGTCACTGCCCAGTCAAACTGACTAGCTCTCACTGACAGCAGCAGATGTTTATTTCATTTGTAGATCCTACATACATATGTTTGGTCTGCAAGAGCAGCCAAGGCTTGCCTTTATCTGTGTGGAAATAAGGTTCTGCTTTGCTGGACCACTTTTTCCTCTTAGCGGAGATACTAAACTCAGGCCCATCCTTGCTTTTCCTATAGCCAAGGAGCAGTGTCTTTCCCAGAAAGCTCTGCTACGTTTCCACTAGTGGCAGCACTGGATGATTCTCATGCAAGCCACTGCATATCCCACTGACCTCCCTCCTCAAGCCACTTCAAGAAGCACTTTGTTGCAAAAATGAAGCCTGATAGGTTGTGGAAGGAACCACATAAGATGAAGAGGGCTGTCTCATCCAGAGCACTAGGTTTATGGTGCAGACAATGTAAGGCAGTAAGGGTATGGGGAGCTTTCTTCTTGCCAGCTACCAGCAGTGATGCTATACTTTCTTTATGGTAGGAGATAACTAGCATTTGTTAGTCTAAGCAATTGAATAACCACTTTCTTTCACCTTAAAAAGTGGCAAGTGAAAGAGATACATCTTGAGAGCTGAATCCAGTTAAATCCATCGGCTTTCAACTGCCATATGATAACCAATACAGGCAGTCTGTATTCACTAAGAAGTTAATATTACTGCATGAATTAATGCAAATAACTTCTTACCACAATTGGTTCTCTAATGCCATATTGTAGAAGAATTCATTTACCACTGTGTAAAAGCAAAATCCATTCCAATTATTCCCATTTTGCACTGCAATATAAGGTTCTATATACCTATGGGAGTAGTCAGAATCTACAGATTTATTAAAAAAATTGCAATGCAACATGCCACATGAAGCTTCATGCAAAACTCAGACCTACATACTGTACTCTGAAAACTGGTAAAGTCAGTTACCTGAGCAGGAAGGCACATAAGAAACATTCTAGAGATTGGAATGAATCTTAGCACACATGACACTGGCTGCATAGCAGTGATAATAACAGAGACTGGGTAGTTTGGAGTTATGCATCTTGTGATAAGTAGCATGATAATTAACTTACCTTGAAAATATTACTGAACTATCCAGCTACTGTGAAAGAGATAAGATGGTATTGTTCATGATGGCCTCAGCATTTAATATCCACTATAACTCAGAAATTGGCTGGTTTAAATTTATGAAGGTTGGCATTTTTTATCTACATATGTGGAAATTCAGTTGATTTCACTGAGAATTGTAGTTGACATATTTATAAAATTATTGGAACTCTGAACTCTTTTTCATTTACACAGGAATACAAAATTGCATAGATCCACATTCAACAAAAGAATGAAGATAGCTGAAGACCTGCCCACCTCAGTTTTCAGAGATTGACTAATTTCTTCAATTAAGTATCGTTTGAAATGGCAGCAGAGGGAATCCTTATACCTGAAGATGTTAGATTTTCAGCCTTAAATCAGAAAGAATGAAGCCTGTATAAGTATAAATCTTGAGGGAGTTTCAAAGTTTCCCATTTTGGTTGGACAAAATATTTTATTTGTGCCACTGTATTTTGGTGTTCAAATCTCTTGATGCTTTAGGTAAAAAACAAAACAAAACCCCAAAACCTAATCAATAACAAAAAAAAAAAAAAGAAAAATCCACCAAAAAAAAAACCAAAACAAAACCCAAAACAAAAACCAAACAAAAAAAATCCCGCCCCAACTCCAAACTCTAACATTCCTATTAATCTAAAATCTCTTAAGAAAAAAATCATAATAAAATGTTTGCAGTGGACATGAATGGACATGCATAGGCCTTGGTGAAGTTACAGGCTATGTCTTAATTTTAAATATTAGATTTTTTCTATTCTGCATTGTGATGAGCTCAATTTTCATGGAAGGAAAGTACAAACACAAAATCACTTAGATGGTAACTCTTTACTGGCTCTTCCAAATGGAGAAGCAAAATCTCTCAAGCACATATTTTACGAACAGGCATGATCTAATGCTAGGGGAAATCATCCTCTCTAAAAATAAGTAAAAGATGGAAAGTTTTGCAGAATAAAAAGAGGATCAGAAAACAACGATGGAAGATGAAGCAAAGTAACAGTGAAAGTGATGACAGTAGTTGAAATCTCAGATAGTATCTGGAAACATTTTTTCTGGTCAGATTTTATAGCGGTTTATTCCAGTTTTACTATTTAAAAAACCTCCTGCTGGCTGACTGGATTCTATCCCTTTCTCTTCTACTTACGACAACAGTCTCTATGGCAATTCTAGCAGCAAAATAAGACCAAAATACTCAAATAACATATACTTCATAGCAGATCCAATATATGGATCTGCTAATTCACAGCTCAGTTTTCACTGCCAGTCACTGATACATATGTAGAAGGACAGGTAGAAATAGTTCCTGAACAATAAACCGGCATGGTCACCTTGATTAAAAAATACGGTTGACACAGCAGTTAGCTGTTTAGTAGCTTTTCTATGGATTCTAGGAAAAAAATTCAACTCACGTATCTCTTCAAACTGACGGGGTTCACAACTTTGTTTCAGTCTTTTTCACCCAGGAGGAATGTCCTAATGATAAAGACACACTACGAGATAGTCTGAGTAGCTGGCTTTCTAACCCCCCTTTTGTTTAAAATGTTTCTGTGTATAGCTTAAAAAAAAAAGGTCCAAGACACAGTGAAATCTGTGGCAGGAAGAAAGGAGGAAAGAAAAAAAAAAGAACATGACTGTATTCAGATCTGAGCTTTACCTATACAGGACGGACTGTTTGTTCTATCAGTTTTTGCCCTCTATATTACTCTCTGTCTTATACCAAATAGGCATGAAAAAAGCAGTGTGGACAGCAGCTTATTTTAAAATGAATTTACTGGCTTGCTAAAAAGGCATGCACCATTTTGCACAAAAAATAATCTTCATCTTCTGCAGAACACCCATCTGATGGACTAACAAAACGAATGCAAATAAGCCATACAGTTTGTAAATAACCATGTCCAGAGCTGAGAAATTTTCTCAAGCAGCCAGATGCAATCACCTGTCAGAATTACACAATTTGTTTCCTAAATTATGGGGACTGTGGCTCATACCAATAAGACTCTTCTACTATATTATGTCTATACTCTCAGCTTGGCTAATTTATAATGACATGGGGTGAATGCATATAGTACTTTTCTTGTTTAGTGTAGTCTTTAATATTGAAAGGGCAAGGTGATCCTCAGAAATTGTTTTCAGCCAGACTGTGTTGCTATTTTGTTTACATGTGTCAACAGCATCTGGTGAGTATGGACTGTGAATTGCTAATTCATCTCTAAGCTCTAAAATGAGTTCAAGCTCCAGAAAAAGCATGAGAGCATTGGTAAAACAATGAATTTGACTAGTTTGATCAGCTGAATATACCTTGGAGCTATTCCTGGCTACAAAAAATATCTTGTACTGCTTAGTACCACTAATTTCAGGGCTAAGTCTGAAATACTTGTCTGAAATGAAGAATTTACATAGCTTTCATCAGCCTAACAAACAGCCTAAATGCAAAAATAAAGCAACAGTTTTGATTTAACTTAAAATTAAACTTTAGATTTAGTGAAAAATGGGAAAAGAGTATTTTACATGATACTACTCGGTCATGGACCCCAGGCATAGTCCCACATGAACACAAGATTTTCCTAGCCTTTCTGCCTTATTACCTGCTATCAGTAACAGGTTGCAGGGAGTTAAGGGGAAGAGTTTCTTAACCAGAGACATACTAAAGCTAATTCCCTGATTTACTATACTCCCAGCTTCTGTCAACCAGAAGTAGCTAGGCATTAAATATTTTTTGCTGCATTGTAGACTTATTCTCCATGAATTTATCTACCCTCTTTTATGGAAGGCCCTGCTCTGGAGTCACCACATCTTTGGAAGAATGACTTCCAAAACTTCACAATACACTATACCATTGGAAAAAAAATATTTTCCTTCATTTTAGATCTGCAGCCTCCACAGATGCAGCAGTTCTCAAATGCCATGTGCTTGGTAGCATTCACATCAGTGCATAACACACAGGTCACTCTGAGGTGCTGCTAACTCCATTCAGTGAAAGACACTCAGCACCTGCTTGTTTATGCTGGTGGCAGTTATATCCAAGTATTCCAGAACAGCACTGAGCATGAACACAAACAGGAACTGGACCAAGATGATTTATTTGTGGAGAAAGAGGAAACACAAGCACTGGCACAGGCAGTAAAAAAGTTCCTTGTTTAACAATACCAGCAGTGAAAGTTGGTTTCAATTTTGTTTTTTAAACTTGTCTGAGACTACAGAGACTGAGTGTTACATAAGAGTTGGATAAATTTGGCTTAACATTTAAAAAGGCGTTTTAAAACTGTAATTTTAAAATGTTATTGTTCTCGCATTTTATGTTGCTTAAAAACTGAAAAAGCTCAGACTGTTGTTCTTCTACAGAGCCAAAAGTGTTCTACACAGTTGCTACTTGTCAGATTTTAAACACAATTTGTAATGCAATTATGTTCGCACTATCAGGAACAGTTTGCACTTATGTAACGTATTAGCAAAGATGGTACTTTCAATCACTGAAAATAATTAAGGGATCTCAGTTAAAAAACCACAAACTTGAGGTAAAGGAAATAAAAAGGAAAGCTAAAAGCCCAGCATCCTAATGGATTTCTCTGTGAAAGAGAAACATATATATTGATGAAAATATTATATAATTGACAGCATGAGCATTTGGAGATAATCTATACATGGGCATTACTATTCAGTTTAAGAAGACTACGCCCAAGTGACATCTGCTTCTGTGGTTATTCACTGAGTAAGTAGTGAAAAAGAAAAGAATCAATATTTGGCAAACCCTGATTATCACCCACATGCTGTGCTTCAAGGCAAGATCAAGAATGCCAAGAAAAATCCCTCCCCTCTCTGAGGGGGATCTGGATATAATTACCTTTGTGGTTCCTAAGGATATCATATTCCTGGTCCACTTCTTAGCCCCACAAAAATCTTGGAAAATCCACCCATTACCATTATGGGTACTTAATGGTTAAATTTTGGCCTCAGTTCCTTTGAATATAAAAGTTTTAATCAGCTTAGCTAGCTGTGTCTTGAGTAAAATCACTCTGAACGTATAAGAATAATAAACTGCAAAGAATAAATCTTCTGCAAGATTTGCCTTTGACAGATGTCACATATGAAAGAGAATGAAACAGTCACTCCTAAGTAACTCAAGGCCACAGAGACACTATGTAGGTAGTCAGTCGGGGTAAAAAATGTATCTACAGACATGTTACAACTAGCATCATTTACATTCCTAACAAAGTCTGGGATTTCTTGCAAGTTATCTATCAGTAATTTCCCACTTTCCAGAACCTGGCCGAGGCTGAGATTACCCAAAGATTTCCAGGAAAGGAGCGTACCATTTCTGACATTTGCCTGGTGGCACTTGTGGAACAAAAAAAAAAAAAAAAAAGTTTTTCATTTTATGATGAATTGCGATCTAATTATTTAAGGTACCATGTTCAGGCAGAATGGAACCACTAATATAGGAGGTGCTTGCCACCCCTCAGCCCTTTCACCATTTTCAGTGAATCACTTACTGACAATATTACAATATTGAAAGGCAAAGCTGCATGAAAATATGTTATATATTAACTATTAATTTACTACTAATTAAACAGTATATTCCACTTTTATGTCTTGATTTACCAGAAGGCTGCTTTACTGCTATCTTACCCTGGAACTAACTCAGGGTAGGAACCCATCTGAGGGGGTGATTTCATGCTGTACCTCTCAAGGTCAAACATCTAAAACACACTCTCATGACTTATGTTTCTTGCTGTTGTCTTCCCTCTTCTGGCTCAGTGAGCCTGCATGTTTCCAAGCACCACCATGGCCCCTATCCACCCACCTGTAAAGGAGAGAAATCGAGGCATAATGGTTACCTGTAGTCACCTGCAATCCAGGCTCAGTGGTCATCATCATCTTCCTCATATTGAAAAGTCTTACAAAGAGTAGTTATTATAATTTATAAGGGATGTGTTGTATTAAAGAGTTCTTAATCGTGTTTAAAGGGGAAAATATTTCTCCGTCAACTTTGTGATAGGAGAAGAAAATACTCTTTTGAGGAGATCACATGTTGTGAAACATTTTTTAAATATTTCAATATTAACAGTATTTCTTTAATATGTGCATTCAGGCTCCTTCAAGAGAAGCAACCTTTTCTTGAGGCATTTAAAAGAGCTCTCTTCTGAAATTTCTGTTCAACTTTATTGCATATAGAGGAAAGATAAGCAGACTATTTAAGTTTTTAATGCTTCAGTTTCACCTGGTTTTGGTTTTCTTTCTTTTTGCTTTTAAGTTCATCTCTCTTTTTTTTGTCTTTTGTTCACCAAAAAGACTAGGGCTGTGTCTGCTACTGGCTGACCCTGGCTCCTGGGAGCTGCTTTCCTCTATGTCTCCTGCTGGACACTCACCTGAAAAGAGTGTGTTGAAGTTGTGTAAAGCAACAGTCCTCCTGATGCAATGTTAAAGTGGTTTATAGGGGGGGAAAAAGCATTTGTTTTGTTTCTAGGCCTGGTTACTAAATGAGGTCAGAGCCCAGATGATCTCAGGCTGGGGAGAGCATGCAGACTTGCCCTGGGGAGGAGGAACAGGAGATACAGGCTGTTTCCTAGATCCAAAGACCCTCAGTACTAAGGAAGTGTCTTAGAGGGCTGGGAGTCTCCCAAAAGAGCTCATTCAGCTCAGTGAAAGAACCTGAAGGTTTCTTTCCCTTGCATATAACCAACCCCAAACCCAGCTATGTTGGGTGTAAATGCCAGGTCCAAGCAGTTCTGATGGACCAGCTACTGGCCAAAGCTGAGTCTGTCAGTCACGCCAGTGGCATCTCCAGGAAAGCATATTTAAGAAAAGGTGGAAAATGCCACACAGGCAGAGGAGAAGGGGACAAAAAGTGAGAAGAAGAGAACAGTGAGGATGAAGGTCAGGGAAGAAGAAGGAGAGAAGACTGTTCCAGGTATTCCACTGCAGCCCACAGATAGTCCCACAGCTGAGCAGGTTACTCCTGAAGTACTGCAGCCCTGTGAAGGGCCCACACTGGAGCAAAGCATTAAGAGAACGGAGAAGCAGAGCCAAACTGTTACAAACTGGTAGCAAACACCCAGTCCCCACCAGCTCATGAAGAGGGAGAAAGTTGGGAGGGGGAAAAAGGCCTGGAGGAAGGAGTCTGAGTGAGCACTTGGTTGGGGGTTTATCTCTTAGGACTGACCTGCTGCAACAGGCAATGTGTCTCTGTACCCACAGTACTATCTCTGGGAAAGGAGAAGAGGCTTTACTGCATATATGTGCATTGTGTATTATATTTTTATTAGGTATTTAAATATATAACACTAGCTGAAGATATTTAAAGTTAAATAAATACACAGTAACAACAGGGTTCTTGCTTTACTATGTTTAGTAAGACCAACATGCTTCATTTTGAGCTTGTTCCTTCGCTTTCTCTCCCTCCCTTCCTCCAACTAAGCTTAGCCTCCTAGCAGCTGCACCCAAACTTTATTATATTAACCACGTTTTTGAAGATGTGATTAACTTACTGCAATCCTTGGAGGCTCTTCTAAGACTTTTCAGTTTTTAAGCTGAAAACCTACAAAGATTTTTTCTTTCCACAAAGAAACTCATAAATCTAAAGGCTGGAGTCCTCCATTAGTCACTGTGACCCTTGTAACCTTAGACTGCAATTTTAGTACAGAGAATCTAAACTGACTTCAAGGTGTTCCTGCTTAAAGAATAATTCATTTCATGGGATCAGTGACTGGCCAAGTAGAAACTGACACTGTTAGGATCTGTTTCCGTAAAAGGCTTAAAATGGAAACACAGAAATATTTGTGTTTTGAAGATTCTAAAAGTTGTTAAAAGATCAAAGCAACTAGCATTTGAAAACAAAAGCAAACAACAACAAACCCAACCAAATACTTTCTATAATGGAACTAAAAGGAAGATTTTGCTACTGAAGATAATTATAAAACATCCTCTTAAGAAATGGCTGTTGATCTATATTGAAGTGCTTTTTTTTTTTTTTAGACTGGGAGCAGCCTCTTGCTTAGTAAGAACAGATAATCTGATTCAGAAAAAGACGAGAACTGAGTTTCAAATCTTGTTGCTGTACTTAAATGACATCCCATCCTGTCTGAGAAGTACTGAAAAGGACTACATGTGCATGCTCTGAAACCCCTGTAAAATGGGAAGCTACACAGAGAGAGAGGACGAGGTTTTCCCGAAAGGAAGGGCTCACACCTTCCTACCATATAGGTACATTAAGTGCTTCTTACTCTTCTCTGAAAATCCCAAACACTTGTGAATACTGCTTGCTTGTTTTTTTGACAGAGATCTTTCCAGTTAATGAGTTAAAGGTATGGGAAACTGTCTTTGAAGCTATGCTTATTCCTCTTCTGCTTTGCAATCATTCACATCAGAGTTCAAATCAGTATTTACCTTTTGCAAATCCCAGGAGCTCCTCAGTAGCTGCAACTACAGAACCACTAAAGATCAAAGATCAGTTATCTGGTTAACATTGTCATTTGCCAGTTTTGATGCAAATACCTTGTGGCTGACCTGAGCTCCTTAGTAAAGGAACAGGAAGGAAAGGGTGGGCCCTGGCTTTGAATAAAACTCATTTGACAGCTAAAGAGAGTCATCAGATGCTTCTATTTCTTTATTTAATGTACACTGGGTTTAAAATTAGTTGTAACTGGAAAACAACTGGATCACTGAGTTTGTCCTGTAAAGCACTCATAGCACAAAATTCTATTTAGTTCAGAATTTCTCTGCGTGCTCCCCATGCTGAGCATGTGACAGATTTTGCCATAAACCACACTAGCACATGCTACTAGAAAGCCAGGTGTAGCTCCTCATTCCCTACTCCTCACCCACCCTAAGGCCAGCAACCAGGTTGTGAGTATATTCAACAGCTCTAATTCTACTTATAAAATGGGAAAGAAGCATAAAAGGGAAATTGAAGGCACCTGAAGCATGCAGAAATTCTGCATCTGTCTGCTGCCAAACTAACTAGCAGATGTCCTCCAGTAATTGTAATTGAGTTCATCCATCCTTGTCAAAGTTCCTAGAAAAACCAGCTGAAAATAAGTTCTTAGGAGGTAAGCTGTTGCTAACACAGGAAGGTATAATTTCCCCTCCCTGCACCAGCTTTATTGACTCTTTTTTTCTGCACCCAGATGGATTAACATTAAACAGTCCTGGAGAAATCTCAAAAAAACCCCACCAAAAACCAACAGGTTGCCAGAATGATTTGAAATTGCAATTAACATTCATAGCACAATGACATATGAAAACTGCTTATGCGTGTTTTCCACAAAGATGTTTTCAGTTAATGAGCTAAATGTATGGGAAATAAAACCCTCTTTGAAGAAGTACTTGTGCATACTCTGTTTTGCCACAGTCAACATTAGTCTTGCCTCAAAAAACCCTAAATCCCTATGTGTCCAGTGGTCTTGTACCTGATCTGAGTAAGACATTATTCTAATATAATCTGCCTTCAAGCTGTCCATATGAGAGCTAGAAATGGTGTAAGGCCTATCAATAAACGTTATGTATTTAACCTCCTGGCGGACTAGGTCATTTCTTTTTTTTTTTTTTTTTTTTCTTGATTATATTAATCTTGTAAAGCTTCTAATAACAGAAATTTGCATTTATACTTACAATAAACACCAAACAAAAAGTAAGATTAATTTGCAAACTCATATATAATTTCTCAATCTTTACACTGTGCAAAGCTCCACAGACCTTAAAAGCTTTGTCAGATTCACATCAGTTAAACCAGAATATAGAATCAGCACCAAAAATGCATGGCCCATATTAAGAGCATCTTTAATTTAGGGACAACCAGAGTTGCCATCACTCGCACCAGAAAGAGATGGACATGTACTCTGCAGTTTATCAATATTGTATGGGTAGGTATCACACATATGTGAGATTTAAGAATGAATTTGATTTACTGTTCAGGTATCAGTGTCTATAGATGGCGTATGCCACAAAATCAGTTCTTCTGAGACATCATTCTCACTGCATACGTAATATGTATGCTGGCACAATGAGACAGGCCAATGTATCTTGAAAGTGTCAGATATATATCACAAATACATTAAAAGCAGTATTTTGAGAAAGAGTGACAGGATCTGAACATAGTCACTGCACATATTCAGTATATCTCACAGGAGTAATTTCTTTTAATTTTGGATTTTTCTATAAGCTGTTAGATTCAATTTAACAAAATTTCCATTTTGGAGTAAAAAGAAAACCACAATGTTTTCAGAAGAAAAGAATTGATTAGTCCCATGGAAGACAACATGTGGTGACTGCGGGGAAGAAATGCAGCGATTTTGTTTTCACACTATTTACCAACACTGTTCACCGACTTATACTGGAACAGCAGATTGAAAAATATTTTTCCATTTGAAAATAACGTTAATAAGGAAGTCATTCAGAAGCCGTGATACTATCTAGAAGACTGGGTGACCATAACTCCTGTTAACAAGACAGATATCAGAGGACACAATTGAGCAGAATTTTCTTAGCTCGTCTCACTCAGAAGGAGCACAATAAAGTAACACATAATTATTTTCAGGTGTCATAAATGTACAATCCATCTTACAGTCCACATAAAAAGGGGAAAGGCAAAAAGGATTAATCTAAAATAATATGCATTTGTTACAATACTACTCTAAAGAACTCCCCATGCTCTCCTGCCTTCAGACTTTTGCAGAAATAATATCCTTTGAAGTTTTGACTAAAAATGCTTTATAGCTGATGATCAATTTGTTCTCATTCTTTCCTTATTCTACCTCCACTAATATTATTCCAAAATATCTATTTGACTTCTATTTTAATTGGAAAGATTTTCAGTTTTTATGTTATGTTAGGATCATAATTAAAGCTGTTTATATCGTTGTAATTGTATGCTGTCATGAATAAATTTATAAATTCTTTTGGCAATGGCTCCTCACAGCTACCATGAATTACAAAACCAGAGTAGGAAAAAAATCTTGCCAACACAAAGCACGGTGTAAAAGTGTTAAAAATTGCCTTTTGAAACCTATCAATTTCTGAGCCAAATAAAAAAGATTAATTATTTCCAGATTATACTCTTAAAAAATTAACTGAAACAAAAAAAAAAGGGGGGGGGGGGCAAAAATTCTGTTAAGTCTACTTGTACTGGTTAGTAAAAACACTCAATACGAATATTAAAAATATTTGCTGACAGTAGCAATCAGACATAAAAACTTCACTGTGATAAACTGTGAAGTGATGCCCATTTCCAGAACTCTAGTGTAGTGATGGGAAGCTTGTTGGGTGCTCTGTATCATCTTTCTTTCACAATATCAAAACACACGGGGAGTATGTTTTGTTCAATGAGTTCGTATCTATCCAGGTGCGAGCAGAATTTATTCTTTGCTTGTCATACATATGGCTTCAAATTGAACTGTGAATTGGCTTTGGCCTTTTTTTCACTTGTGATCTGTAAGACTGACTAGCTTTTATGATTACTCTGATGAAAAAAAGGTTATATTGAAATATATGGCTTAAATCTGGTGGGTTGTATTTAAGGGATCAAATATTCTCAGCCAGGGTTATCACTCCAGTCTTAGAAGGTGTTTTGTGCTTTACAGTTGTATGCATCAAAACAATGTGTTGATACTATTATTTGTGCCTCATATCTGCAAGTTCTTATTTCTTTCTGAAGGCATAATGGCTCCAAATTAAATCCCCATATATGTTTAGGTACACACACATGCAAAAAATCTTTAATGTTACTATAACATCCTGAATATCAGGTAGTTGGTTTTACCAAACATTTTGCTTGCAATATCCCTAGTTCTAGCTGAAATGGTGGTACAAGAAGGAATCAGATACTTGGCTTTCCATGAGCTTTGCTGCTTCTACTATCCTTATTCAGAGAACTGCAAAAACATCTGAAAATGCTTCTGTAATTCTCCAAATCTGACTGGCATTTGCTAGCTAATTCATCTCATTCTGCCAGAGTGCTTAACAAGATCTGGCATGCACGAGAAACCCTACATAGAATACCAAGGATACCAGCCTTTTGTCAAAACAAAGTTTGTATCTGTACTGCACATTTCACAAGCACACACCTTTATGTAATACACACATGTACATGTCTATAATCTCTTTACATGCTTGAATGCATGCCAGGCTTTCAAGAGGTCACTGGACATTGGTGCATCACCCCACACAGCAAGATACGCAGCTCCCTGAGTCTCTGTCCAGCAGAAACACAAAACAGTTCCTGGCAGGCAGTACTCAGTGTAACATGACACCTACTACTTGCTATAAACTTTTAAACTAGCTCAATTGTACCTACTTAAGAGAGCTCCGTATCTGCTCCACTTCATGGCATAAAGGCGCAAACTGTTTAAATCAGTGTGGAAATCTTAACATGGTTCCATTTAAATAAGCTGTCTTTTTCCTTATTCTTTTGTCAGTCAGCCTGAAGGTCTTCCTACTTTAATATTGATTTTTTTCTTTCCCTCTGCTACATTAATAATGTCCTAAAAAAAGTTCTAGGTGATTAGTCATATGGTTTGTAACTGCATAAAGAAGCACAGACAAGTACAGTAGTTTTGCCTCTCCTATGAATAGTGCAATGATATAAAGCTTGGAGGAAAATTCAACACTTTGTTTCTGAACCTGTCTTACTTATCTTACTCCTCTGTTACAGAAACTTAGGCTGTCAATTAACATTTATGATGACTGCTTTTAAAACAAAACCCTTGCTCAGTAGTTTTAAAAGGCATCATTCATTTATAATTTAAATTCTTTTCTCATTGTGGGTTTAAACACTCTCCATAATTGAGTACTAAAAATCAAACTCTGGTGAAACAACTGAAGAGTTTTTTCTCTACATATGTAGTTATAAAGACATGATACTGTGGGAGTACAGGCTAACCTATGAAGGGAGAATGTTTGATATACACTGGAGTTTTTTGGTGTTGCTTTTTATTTTAGATGACAAAGGAGTTTTAGGAATTTTAGCAATATTTCACCAACTGTTTTACACGATGCTTCACATAAAAAAATATTTTTTAAATAGTCTGTGTATATCTATCTCACTTTTGACACAATGCTAGACTTTTGCCTGTACTTCTTAAGGAAACCTAGCAGAAAGTGATTGTGAGAGACTATCTTAGGTACATGCTAGGGGGACAAAGTATGTGGTCAAGTTTCCCTACGTTGCTTATCAAGTGCATCAAGCTACCTAATCTCTATGTCCTCCCAGTTTTCATGAAAACTTTGGTATTTCAAACCCCTTTAGTTTGTTTGCAAGATTCTTCTTGGTGATGCACAATTTACCATACACGTTCAAGCAACAAAGATTAGGAGAGGTGAAATCATCTAGAACAAGGATCAGATACAAGATGCCTGACATAGTCCAAGGAAATCTTTATGGAAGCTCTAGGGTAGAAGAAAGACTCAAGTAGTGATGCTTGAATGTCTAGCAACAACACAGGCATTTCCACTTTTCTTTCCCTTATTTTGGCACAAATATTTGTACTGGGCAGACTGCAATTTCTAGAACAGGATCTTCTTCAGAAAGTTGTGCTTTTATCTTCTGGGGTTTTTTTTACACCAACCCCCCAAAAAAAAATATAAAAATTGATAGATCAAAATCAGTATCTTTAGTGCTCAGCACTAAAGCTTCATTTTGCATTGTATTACCTAGTACAGTTCAATTTAAAAAAAAAAAAAAAAAAAAAAAAAAAACAACTCGAAACAGCATGTTACATTCTACTTGTAAATGGACAAAGAACACTATATGACTGCCTGCACAGCTCTAACATAAATAAAGAAAAAGGTCACTTTTCTTTCAATGCAAGCTCCTTGCAATTCACTGTTATTCACCTCTCCACCCTCCTCATCAAAAAAGTGGCATTCATACAGACATATCATTCTTAGCATTAAGACTCTCATAAGACATTATCTCATAAAGAGGTAAATTGAAAACTGTCCACAATTTCTGATTAATGGCTTTGACAGTCACAATCTCTTCACATTTGAGAAATCAAGATATCCTTTTATATATACTTCATTTTTAGTAGCTGCTATACTAAGTTAAGCAATATTCATTTTGCTAAATGCTGCAGTTGCTTCCTATTGATTCTGCTTCAAGTGCACCTGGAGGTTATTGTGCAGCAAGCATAATATACATACCTGCTATAATCAAAACTGACTACAGTTCAGTGGTATTCAGGGGTCATTTACAAGCCATGTGTAGGGCTTTTTCTAGTGATTTCTTCTGTTTACACATACTACAGATTTTTATGTTCTGCTATTTCACTTTAATACAGCCATTATCAAGAATATTACACCCAAGACTCTTTTTATGAATAATATTTTTCTTTTCTTCGATAAAATTGTTGATTTGATAACCAGTATGTTAGGAACCAGCAATAAATGTGAAAATTATAACTGGAATAAAGAACTACTGTTTTGAATAAAAATGTATAAAAGGGTACTTTTCAACCTCCACTTATTGCTCTCTGCTGTCAGAATGAATTTATCCAGGTATTTCTCTGGTCTTCTATAACTATGGCAAAAACTTGAGAGCTGAAGATGGAAATAAAAGCTGTTAAATTAAAGATAACTGTCATAAGGTGGGTAAATACAGACTGTTCTCAATCTGTAGCACCAGCCTCAGCAACAGCCAAGACTCTTGCCAGTGCTCTCATCCTGGAACACTGATGACCCCCTGAAACCATCAGAGAGCTGAGCAGGTTGTTGCTCTCTCAGTCCAGTCTCAAAAAGGTAAGTGATTATAATGTCTTTTTGCAGAAGTGACAGCAGTGATAGAAAACTTAAAAGGTTATTTACAAGCACTTTGCATGCACAGAAGATTCAAGAGGCCTGTTTGCTAGACAAAGTCACTGAGATGCTAACAGTGTGAATTACGTGAGAAATACTTACCACTTACTAAGAAACCCTTTCCATTCCCTAAAATACCCCCAGACTCTGGGGCTCAAATTTTATATAGCACATCCAATCAAAACTCGTATGAAAGAATAGCAAAACCAGATTAGGATCTTTCACCTAAAATTACCTTTTGTGGAATCTTCCTTGTTTTCCTAATAATGAGAGTCACTCCACTGCTCAGCTCTATAGCATGGAATTTTGTAACAATCTTGGTGGGATTAGGAAAAAAACCTTTGCTTCACCTGCAGGCTCATCACGATCTGCACATTAAACCTGGCCCCATGCAAGGTTAGAAAAAACTCAAAGACCATTGAAGTAGGGTAACTTGATAACCTTTATCATTTATCTGAATCAGCTGGGTGGGAATAACATTATGTCTGAAGCTATCTGCAGGAGTCAGACCTTGAATACCTTTCTATAAAATGCATAATGTGAAAACTGAACTTTCACTGGCAGACAGCAAACATAAAGCAAGTTATCACCGATCAAACCCAGCATTTTCTGGTATCACAGTAGTGAGCCCATAAAAAGGCAGTGACTACCACATTTCTAGAAGAGTGTCTGAGATGCCAGTTTTCCCTCCACATGTACAAAACAGTGGTGATTATCCAGGTCAAAACAAAAAATTAAACCCAGGTGTTCTATGTAAATAATACATCAACTTACTGGGCTATTCAATTCAAGCCAAGTGCCTTGTTTAGAGAAGTGACAGCTTGCCAGAGCTCAGGACTGATAGAACACGACCTGGGACATTCCATGGGAGCAGCACATTAGACATACTCACTGGCTGCCATCCTACTGCTTAGCATCCACACACCTGGCAGCTCCCAACAGGATGGGCAAAGGGTGCTGATTGAGATGCTCATCTCTGGCACTGGCCGCTGTTTGCCCAGAGCAGTGCAGGTGATGCAGCAGTTTCAAGGCAGGCGCAGAGAAGTTGTTGCTAGAATATGTCTCCAGCTAGGGAGACAGTCTATTTCTTTCTGCTGTCACCATTGTATAAGTAAGTAAGGGGAACAAGAGTGAAATGGCACACCATGGTATCTCTGGTTTGCCCGTTAATTTATGCTTTGTCAACAGAAGATGGCTATAATGTTTCCTAAATGTTCCTATAAAATTCCCTCTGAATCATTATAAAGATACTCTTCCTAGGAAACCTGTTGTTACCCCTTTGCATGCTCTGACTCACCTATGTGTATGCCATGCTCAGAAGTTTTCCCATGAAAAAATGAAATCCTGCACTGTTCCCACCGAAACCTGATTAATTGCAGTGGCTGACCATTCCAGTGGTTCCTATGTATTCAGTCCCAGTGACCTCTCATTAAGCACTCAGATCATAACCATGTGTTACCTCTGGCTGCTCCTGGCAAGACGACAGGTGCACGAACTGGCTCAGAAAACAAACTCACTCTCTCCCCTTGCTGTGTTTGCCCAGACCAGAGCTGGATTAGGCAAAAGAGAGCATGCAGTATGCCAAGGTGCCAGGTTGCTACCACCTATATTACACATCATCACTTAATTTGTCCTTTCCTGTTTGCTATTTCTTTGCCAACCATTTTCCCAAATAGTACTTCTTAGAAAATACAAAATGCAGTGTACATCCTCAGTAGACTGGCTTGCACAATATATGCATGCAGGTGTCCTCTTGCATTTGAAAACCCAGCTGTTTGTGAACATATGTGAAAGAAGACTGGGTGTGCTATTCATCTTACATCGTTATTACAGAAGCTAGATTTCTATGTGGTTACACTGTCATTAACTGGGGGTCTGTAAGAGCATGGAGACATATGAAATAGGCAAAGATGTTATTTGCACATCAAACAAGGTGTGCTGCAATATGGTAACAGAGACTGGTGTACTGCTGCAATTGCACACAATGCTTTAGAAATGTGGTGGAGAACATAATGTATTCTGGAGCTTCTATAACCAATGATGTTGCCAGTAGAACAGTACTGGAACAGTACACAGAACACTTCTTTACACCACTCCCTGGAAGGAGTCTGCACAAGAGGCTTTGTGAAAGGATGTCTGTACAGCATTTTTCAGGTGCAGTGTCACAGTCCTTTAGAATCTTGTTTTCCTAAAGTGCTGCAGTATTGTCTGCTCTCACAATTTTACACTGATGGTTGGTGTATTTTTAAAGTCCGAACTGTGGTAATTTTGTCTTGCTTGAGAATTTTAGCCTCTGTGCAAAAAAGAGCTGAGGCTTTTATTTGTCTGGCAGCAGACTACACATGTATTCACGTATGTGACCCTGATGAGCCCTAACTGAACCAATAAAGAAGACCGATAAAATTTTATCTGCTAAAGGATATTGCAGTTTTTGAGGGTTCAGATCTGAACAGGCTGATAGTCATCCTTGTTTACATAATCAGTCCAAGATTTGCGGTTCTTAAAGCCAATAAATAGGGCAGAAATACTCTTTTGTACTCTGTCCCCATGGCAATAAAGCAAGAAATGTTACGGTGATACCTTTTAAAGCTGAATTACTACAATGCCTCATCAGGCACACAGGAAAGAGCCTCAGAGGTTATACCAACTGCATAAAACCCATAAATGAATGAATGAATAAGCAAAACTTCCTGCAGCCTTTGGAGAATTTCTGCTACTTGTGAAAACCCATGTGGATTTAATTGCTGGACATGCTGTTAAGCTTTATTATATTATGTTCAGCATGCAATAAAAGTGGAATATTGAATAGAGTAATGGGAAATTTATGCTTTGACATGACTTGTTTCTCAAAATGATTACTCCTCAGCAGTCAAAATTGCATTATTTTCATCAAACAATGCAAATTGAATGATATTAAGAAAAAATAGAATGCCACCTTGTTAAAACTTTTATTAGAGGAATGAAAAACAGGATGATGATGATTGATTCTCTTAAGTAGCTGATATTTTTCAATATGTGAATGCATCTGAGACCAATCACTTTGTCTGACATGCTGGATAGGAAGTGCCTTATTTAACAGGTTCTATCTTTATCTCTTGGACTCATGGGTTCACATGACCAAAACACCTGGTTTCCTGTAGTCTAGATGCTTTTTAGATTCCTTAAAGGCACCTTTGAAGCCCGCAGGCATAAAAGCACATTCAGTCTCAAGCCTTTTTGACAGAATTCAAGGCATTGCAGTACCTCAGCCACGTTCTTGGCGAAGCTTTCGAGAGAGAACATTCCCTGACCTGTGTTCCCAGCTAAAAGAAACAATAAGCTCAATTTTTCCATCAGTAGACTCCATATGAAAGTTGCAGCTGCCAATATGCTTTCCAAGGCTCTTGCAAACTCCGACTCAGCACAGTGCCCAGGTGGAGAGGTGCCCCCAGTGCCATTCTGCTTCTGTAGTTATTGACAGAGAGTGACCACTCCCTGCACAACAATGCACCAGCAAAACCTTGCTTTTCCCTGCCCCTTTGAAGGAGGGGAGGAATATTGTCCCCTGGACTGGATTTTTTACTGGTTTTAAGACCAGCAAAGCCGTTCCTTGCCCATCATCATTCAGCACTGGAGAGTCAGTGATCCTGTCCTTTCTACCTGGGCTAGGCCAGTATCTCATGTTTTTATTAGAAGACTACAGGGCAGCCGCTGGCGCACTTGCAAGAAATATATAGACAAGTGCTAAGATTTCCTTCATCTTTTAGACCTGTATATCTATAAAAGGCATCTATTCTACGGAGAACAATATTCAGCTGGAAAGACCAGGAAATACCACTCTTGTGTCCTATGTTTCCTGTTGAGGGTGTTTGCCCAGGTGCAGCTGAGTGCCCTTGAATTCACAAAATGCAAAGTGATAAACAATGTCATTAATCATGCACAAGCCATGGTTACCATTCCTGGACACATCTAATACTGAGATAAAGACAATCTGCTCTATATTACTTCTGAATTTCAGAGAATGGTCTTTCCTTTTTCTTTTTTAGTAACATTAATCTTTTCTTGGTTTCATATTCTGTGCATATGCATTAACCCAAAGTACATCAGAATTTAATTCTCCTGCTATTTTCAATCCAACGTAATTTCAGAACAAACAAACCTTGTTTAACTTCAATCAGCATAACTTCAAGTAGTCCAGTGGATGATGTCTCCCTGCATCTTTCATGAGGAAATATATATTAGAAAAGTACATGATGTATTTTGGCTTCAGCCAAGATATTTTAGATGAGTTTGCCTGGAAGGAAGCCCAGGAAGAAGTGCAAACTGACAGTTTTGTGATACTGGTGCTATTTCATTGAAAACATTTTTTAGACAACACATGAAGCCTGAAAATCAACTCCTTGCCAAAGAGAACTGATAGCTGTAGAGAAGAATTGACTCCAAACTGTTGTACTTCTCTTCTCGTTGTTATGTAACTATAAACAAAGACATTAAAACAAATCACAAGATGCTGTCATTCAAACATGCTTGTCCAATCTTCCTCATTAGAGATTTTCTCTGTTAAGGGCCACACTGTCAAAACCTTAATTACTACCACATGATCTCTGAGACAAATAGATTTTGGTTAAAGATAATCATTCCTGCTGGCAAGAATATAATACAAAGAAGTAGAGATCATGCACATCAGTGCTTACTTGTGTAGTGACACTCCTATTTCTACCACAGGTAATCCACAACATTAAAAAACAAAGTAAACATCAACAATATTATTTATGAATTGCAACACACAAACGCACACAAAGTTAAGCCCAGAGTTTTCTTATAACCTCGAGGAAGATCTAATAAACTCCTAAAATAGGTTTAAAATTCAAACCATTGGCAAATTTGTAGGTCCTCTAAACTCAAAGAATCAAGTGCCTTTTGAACATAAATATCAATGGTGTGTATCAAACACAACCCCTCTCTTCTCTCTTTTTCTCACTTTTCTTTTAAAAAAGATAATAATTGGATATAATCCTTGGTTTAGAATCATAGAATAGTTAGGGTTGGAAAGCACCTTAAGATCATCAACTTCCAAACCCCCCCTGCCATGGGCAGGGACACTTCCCACTAAACCATATCACACAAGGCTTTGTCCAACCTGGCCTTGAGCACCTCCGGGGATGGAGCATTCACAACTTCCCTGGGCAACCCATTCCAGTGCCTCACCACCCTTACATTGAAGAATTTCTTCCTC